>CM035429.1:116589159-116591659 GCA_020310875.1 Ceratopteris richardii | reverse complement strand
CTGCATGAATCTTCATACCATGAATTGTTCTCATCAAAAACTACATCTCTGCTTACCAAGAATCCTTTGTTGGTAGGGTTGTATAACCTGTAGCCCTTTTGATTGTTGTCATATCCAATAAATACACACCTTTCTGCCTTTGGATCCATCTTGCCTCTAACCTGTGAAGGAACATGAGCAAAAGCAATACATCCAAAAATTTTACAATGATCTAAGCTTGGTCTTCTTCCATTCCAAGCCTCATATGGAGTCATCCCATCAAGGGATTTTGAAGGTAACCTGTTAATCAAGTAAGTGGCTGTAGATACAGCCTCAACCCATAAGTAATTAGGTAAATGCTTTTCATTTAACATAGACCTTGCAGCTTCAACAATTGTCCTATTCCTCCTTTCTGCCACTCCATTTTGCTCAGGAGTGTACCTTGTAGTTACCTCTCTTTTGATTCCTCTTTCTTGAAGAAAAGAATCAAAATCATGGGAGAAGTATTCTCCCCCTCCATCTAACCTTGGCCTTTTTAGTGATTTACGTGTTTGATTCTCCACAAGAGCCAAATATCTTTTGAAACATGAAAAAACTTCATCTTTGTGTTTCATAAAGAATAGGATAGTCCATCTGCTGCAATCATCAATAAAGGAGACATAATACCTTGATCCAGATATTGAAGCTTCCTTGCTAGGTCCCCATACATCTGTATGAACCAACTCCAAGAGATCTCCATGCATATAACCTTTCTTCATGAATGGTAACCTGTGAGACTTTCCAAATTGACATGCACTACACTTATAAATCATATGTTGTTTTGACAAATTAGGAAGTCCAAGTACACTTTGGTCCCTGCAGATTTGCTTTAATGACCTTTCACCAATATGTGCTAACCTTTTGTGCCATACTTCGAATTCTGTGAGTGTCTGACTACCATAATTAAAGAGAGCAATGTTTCTAGTGTCCTGTAATTCAAATGTGAACAATCTACCTGTCTTTTCACCTTTTGCAATTCTTCTGAATCCTTGACTTGGATCTTCAACAAATGCTCCTGCTTTTGTGAACCTGACTTGCAACCCTTTCTCTACTATCTGCCCAACACTTATCAAATTCTTTGTAATGGTAGGGACATATAGTACCTTACTGAGTAGGTTGATGTTTCCATCGGGTGCTTTGACATTGCCTATTTTCTCCACAGGATGTTTTGTATCATCTCCTGTTTGTACCTCATGCTTATTCCTTGGATCTTCTAAATCTGATAGGAGTGCCACATTTCCTGCCACATGATTTGAACAACCTGAATCTATGTAGAAAACATGCTCATCAGATTTACCTTTTGGCATAGCCATGTTCATGATCAATAATGAATCCTCTTTGTTTGAGTCTTCTGTGTAGTTATTGTAGTCTCTCCTTCCTTTGTAGCCTCCTTGATAGTTTGAATGATTGTAGTTGTTGTAGTTGCCATGATAATTGTTGAACCTTCCTCTTGAGTAGCCATAACTTCCTCTATTGTATCCTCTGCCTCTTTGATTCCTGGAATTCCTAAAGCAATTTTCAGTTGTATGATTAGTTAATCCACAAGTAGAACATGAGTTGGAGTCTTGGGATCTCCCCCTGCCTTGTCTACCTCCTCTTCCTCTACCTCTGCCATGTCTTCCTCTACCTGCATAGTTAGCTTGATATGTACCTGCTTCATCATCCACTTTCTTTGTCTTTCCTTTGTTATCTTTAGACTTGCTTTTATCCGTGTATAAAGCTGAAGATTGATTACCTTTAGAGCTTTCTCCATTTTTGATAAGCTTTGCCTCTTGAGTAAGTAGTTGTCCAATGAGTGTGTTGAAATCAGGTACATGCATGTCCATATACAAATCCATAGCTGTGGTGAATGCTTCCCACTTGTCATCTGCCTTCAAGCCATTGATGACCTGCCTTACAATTTGCTCTTCATCTATTACCTCTCCAATGCTTCCCAACTGATCCGCTATGTCCTTGAGCTTTGTGACAAAATCAGTCACATTTTGTTTGGGAGCCTTCTTGAGAGTTGTGAAATCCAGCCACAGTTGATGCTTCCTAGCTTTGGTACTTGAAGAAAAGAAAGCTTCAAGTGCATCCCACACTTCCTGAGATGTCTTACAACTTCTAATGTGAGGCAACAAAAAATCTGAGATAGAGTTGAGGAGATAAGACCTTGCAAGTGCATCCTTGGAGCACCATGTGCTCAATCTTTCTTGCTCTTCTTGTGTTGGTTGACTTTTGTTCCTGAAACTTGGCATAACTTCATCTCCAGCCACATAACCATATAAACTTCTACCTTGGAGATAAGCTTCCATACTTAATGAACAAGCTGAGTAATTACCTCTATCCAATTTGTCAATTTATGAAGGAAATCCATCTGCCATGTTGTCCAATCTTGCTCTGATACCACTGTGAAGAGATGGATAGGTATGTGCTTGAAGATGAAGAGGTGTTGCAAAATCCTTGATCTACACCAGCCAAATGAACTCAAGGAGTATATGGT
>CM035429.1:116344159-116584159 GCA_020310875.1 Ceratopteris richardii | reverse complement strand
TATACCATAGAGATCCAAAACTAGTCGACTCCAACAGTATCAACTCTTCTGCTTTAGATTTTGGAGATAATGTCAAATGCACCTCTTCCAATGGACTAAGAATGGATACACAATCATTTACATAATCTTTAACAAAATTTTGACATCCATTTTCATTGCGACTAAGATTTTTATCCCTCTCTTCACATCCTTTAATCAAAACATCCTAGATAAATGGCATGATCAAGTATGGAATAAAATCCCTAAATAACTTATGCATACCATTCATCATATGCACCAAGTTCTTGGATCCTTGTGGCAAGGTACATGTGCACACGCCCAAGTGGCATCCTCATTGTTATCAAATAAAAAATCTCAAGAGAAAAATGGAATTGATCATAACCATAATGCAAGTCTACCATTGAATAAATAGATCTCCTTGAGAAAGCTTTTTCATATTCATCTACGGTGATTGGTGTAGTTCCCATAATTCGATTAGTCACTTTATTAAGTGGTTGTAGATCTTGAATAATGGCAAAGACCCATTCATTTTCGAAACAATAAACCAGTAATTAGAATAGGGAGCACTTGATGGCTCAAGAGTCCCCATTCTAATTTTTGCATTCAAAAGTTCAATTAGCTTTGAAATATGAGCCTTTGGTACTGGAATTGATACAAGATTCCATGGTACATGTGGTATCATAAAAATTATCATTGGTGATACCACAGATGGATCTACACATCCAATTTCTTGTTAATAAAGGGAAAAAACTTTGCCATGTCTAAAAATCATCTAGGAGAATAGATTCTTTTCTTCTTCATTGAGGAATTCATCTTTTCTTAATTGAAGTTTTTGAAGAATTTCTTTAGTGAAATCATGAACTATCTTTCTCTTGTCCTTGAGTGGCTGCTGATTTTTCACTCCATCCATAAGGTGATTGCTATTATTGGGAAGCAAAATCGCAACTAGTTTAATGTTTTTATGAGTTGTCTTATACTTTGTTTCAAAAGAAACTCTTCTTTCCTCTTTATTATGTTCAAATTTTTCTATTTCTCTATACATGGAAATACAGTGAACACAAATCATTGCAATTACTTCTTCTCCCATTAATGAATGCTTGTAAGTCAAATATTGTATGAGCAAAAGAGATCTCATAAAAAATCCCAAAGATTTTTTTATCAAAGTCAAGTACCCTACATCCATAGAAGCTCTTTTGAAGCTCTTTTATATATTGTCTTTCCCATTTGTTTGATTTCATAAAAAGCATGAAACTGGAAATAATTAGTCAAAGAAAGGTTTATAAAGATTGTTATGAACATATTTACACTCGAGAACCTTCCGTTGTATAAGCTTCCATAGTCCCAAATTGAGAAAGCTTCCTTCAAAAACTTTTTTCATTATATTTGTTAGGAATAGGTCTTGTTCTAAGAGAAGTCTTATTCCTAACATGATCTACACAAACTATCATGAATTAAACCACCTTCTTGCTATCCTTACTTTGGATTCTCGCTTAGACTGAGCCATCTTCCAAACCTCTCATTTCCATTCTAAGAGCAGTAATATATGGTTGCCCTAATATCAGTGAATAACGAGAGTGATCTTGAATGGAGAAATTTTTGTAGTCATTCACATCACTAATCATGACCTACACTTGTGGACATGCATTGAAAATCTCATCGGCATCGTTTTTGGAGCTCGAATTCTCCATCTCAATTGCATGCAATTCTACCATTTTCCCTTCATATAGAAGTCTTTCGACATAAGATTAATTTCAGATCCATGATCAATAAGATCAACCATAGGAGTATTAATCTTGTCCAACATTATTAATGCCTTTGTCTTGGCTTGAGACCAGTGGTCCTTGGTTTAGAGACTTGAAGGAATTGCTTCTTG
This sequence comes from Ceratopteris richardii, assembly GCA_020310875.1. Taxonomy (NCBI): domain Eukaryota; kingdom Viridiplantae; phylum Streptophyta; class Polypodiopsida; order Polypodiales; family Pteridaceae; genus Ceratopteris; species Ceratopteris richardii. The sequence goes on along the minus strand of CM035429.1, from coordinate 116,582,286 downwards.
AGAGCTTTGATTGTGTGCACATGGATGTACATTAATTTCAACTTATTTGAACACACTTTTCTCTTCTTGTGCATGTGTCTGTAAGGATTGAATAGGTATGTCCTCATCCATCCGCTCAAATTCTTGAGCTTCAACTATCAATTATTGTTTTCTTCTTATAAGGTCAATAATCACTTCTAGGATCTTCCATTTGGCTATCCCTAACATCTCACACAGTGAATCAATGACACTATCAAGTACTCACGTTTTGAGAACTTGCCTTAGATCGCTAGCTTGCTCAATTTGTGACTTCAACATATATGATGTGTTATTTGCTTTAACTTGGCCTCTTTTTGCAAGATTTATTTCCTAATCTTGAAGAAGGTTAGTAGTTTGTGTAGGAACATATGCCTCAACAAAAGAAGGATATTTAGTTTGATTTGGAATTTAATTTGATTGATTTGTTGTTGATGGAGGTGGAACAATTTGAGTAGGTTGATTTATTTGTGTCGATTGATTTTTTTTGGAGTTAGATGTCTGCAGAAGCACACGAACAGCACAAGGAAGAAGAAGAAGCTTGGAGCACAACACACAATACTAAATGTATTACTAGAGAATGTACAAAGATAAGTAGCCCATTAGGGCAATAAGCGTATATACAAGCGGGGGAAAAAAACCTCCTAAAGAGGGAAAAAAGTGCCCCAACGGTCCTAGAGTGTTCACAAACATCACTACCTAAATATATGAACAAATCCCCTCTGGGAGTGATGCGGTGAACAAGTAGCTGACACTCATGTATAAGGAAGTGCCAAACTATGTGGAAATCACTCCACAAAAGGAAGTAAGCCCAAAGCTTTGCGGAAAGCTTCAAACTTCTCCCTAGGTAGAGCCTTCGTGAAAAGGTCTACAATGTTCTCCTGCATGGGCACATATGCCAAGCTGATCTCCCCAGTAGAGAATCTCTCCGTGACATAATGATAATGCACCTTAATGTGCTTAGTGTGACCATGGAACAGAGGGTTCCTCGCAACTGCCAATGCACTCTGATTGTCAGTGAAGATGGTGGTGGCAGAAGACTAACCAACACCCAAATCAGCCATATGGCGTCTGAGCCACACACACTCAACAGTCGCTGTGAAAGCTGCCCTATATTTAGCCTCACAATTGGAAGTGGCTAGAGTAGGCTACTTCTTGCTCAGCCAAAATATACATGAGCTACCAAGCATGAAGCAAAAGCCACTAGTGGACACATGAGTGTCATAGCAACGAGCCCAATCAAAATAAAAAAAAGCATGAAAATTTGGCGGTAGTGATCCCCCCTTGGGATAAAACAAACCAAGTAGCCGGGTACCACTTAAGTAGCGAAAGATATGCTTAACTACCTGCCAATGCTTGACTCTTGGGCAATGCATAAACTTGCTCATCTGTGAGATAGCAAACTGAATATCTGGCCGAGTAATGCATAGGTAAATCAAGCATCCAACAGCCTGCTGATCGAGAACAACATCAAATGCATCTCCAACATCATGAAGACTCAGTCGTAAACTTGTCTCCATAGGAGTGGCAATAGGCTTACATTCTTCAAGGCAAAAACGTTGCAATAATGTGTCAATCTATTTGGTTTGACACAAAGCCATTCCACCATCAACTTGCATAAACTGAATGCCGAAATAGTGATGCAAATGCCCCAAATCAGACATCTCAAATGAGGCATGTAAATCAGCCTTAAAATCAGCAATATGCTTCTCAATAGTACCATTGAGCAGCATGTCGTCAACATAGACAACAATGATTAGAAGCACATCATTAGCACACTTAACATATAAGGTGCTTTGAGTTGGATTGTTCTCAAAACCATGTTCAATTAGATAGGCATATATCTTCTCATACCAAGCACGTGGTGCTTGCTTTAAACCATATAATGCCTTCTTTAACCTACACACTTGGTTTTCATGCCCTTTTAGCACAAAGCCACGGGGCTAAAAAACATACACTTCTTCATGCAAGTCACCATTCAGAAATGTTGTTTTAATGTCCAGATGATGTACATTCCAACCATGATAGGCTCCAAGTGCACAGATGCTCCGAACAATAGCCATACGACATGTAGGTGCAAAGGTCTCATAAAAATCATTGCCTCTTTCCTGTGCATAACCCTTTGCAACAAGCCTAGCCTTATACCTTTCAACTGATCAGGTTTACACTTTAGCTTGCAAACCCACTTAGTGCCAATGCCCTTCTTGCTAGGAGGCAAGTCGCATAAAGACCAAGTACCATTCTTCATTATAGCATCATATTCAGATTGCATAGCAGCCATCAAATTTTCTGAACTTTTTGCTTCATCAAATGAAATATGCTCATTCTCATCATAGAGACTAGATGCAGTCATAACATAGCAATCTGACGCAAAAGAGGCACTATGAGGGCCTGAATGAGTACGATATGACAGAGGTGCATCTAATTTGCTGTCACGCAAGGTCTACACCAGCCATTTTGGCATATTTCTTGCCTGTTCAATATCAACTCTCTCATTAATAAGTGCATCATGTACATCTGCATCAGAAATGGAATTATTTTCATCATCACATGAAACCTGCAAAGGTTGAGAAGTTGCCTCATTAGGACCAGCACTAGACTGTCCACCTGTAAAAAGAGGCAACAAAGTATCATACATGTCTTTGGAGCTAAGAGATGTGTCCTTAGTACATGAAAGCAATGGCTGAATAGCATCTTCCACAAAAACAACATCACGGCTAACCACAATATCGTATATGAGATTTAAAGGAATTTCCCAACTTGAGAACAAGGAAATTTTCATTGGATGCCACGAGAAATGGGACATTGTGCGCTAACATATATGGAGAATCTACATACTTTGGAATATCTAGCTATGGAAAAACCAAAAGGTGTTCCAAAAAGGATGTGAAGATTTTTTATTCCCCCTCAAAGAGTCTCTTAAATCTTCTGGGCACTACTCTCTGAAGGCTAGGAGAGAAGCTCCAATTATAAATGTCAATTGTCAGAGATGGTTGGGAAGAATCCCTCCTACAAATGAAGAGAGATTCTTGTCTCATATTTCTCTGTTGATAGATACTTTATGGTGTACTGTTTATTGTAATTGGAGTTCCTCATCAAGTCATTCTGTTGTAATTGTTTAACCCCAGGGATTATTTTCTACTCCGTGATTGTATTAGCTGCCGTGTGAGTTTCTGTACTCTTAGAATGGGCTTCTAGCCCTTGCACATTGTGTAACTCTCTTTCATTTAATTTAATCATCTTTTCTTGTTTGTTAAGAAAAAAAACTAAAACCTTTTGAGCTGTCCATACGCTTAGCAGGAATCTGCTGTGCCTCTGCAACACATGGCACGTCTTAACATCAACTTTTGAGCTGACATACACCTACCAAGAAACTCAGCAACTTTCCTTCTCCGAATCCATGAGTGTAGCCTTTTTGCCGTATGGGCTCCGTAGCACGTTAATCGTCCGAAGGCCACGTTCGTGCAGCAAGCGCACTTTTAAAGTTCACTCCCTGAAACAGCTTCCCGATCTTACGATGGCATGATCAAAAAGCATATGATAGACATGAAAGCTCCATCGTCGCGTCTTTCCATCTGGCAAGCACTCGCGAGTCTCACATCATGAATAGTTTTTTACAACTAAGAGGCGACTGAAAGGACTGAAACAGTTAAACCTCTGCCATGTCGATTCTCCTTCCATGGACGCTTTGGGTAGAAGTTATGGGTGATTCATTCCGCGAAGAGGGGAATTTCACGACTGCACCGTTATTTAAGGAGATCGATGTCAACGGCATCCGGCATAGCCACGCACCACATCACGCATGACCATGCTATTGTCCTTATTTAATCAAAGCAATTCAATCACTTGAGTGTTCCCAGTAAGAGAAAAAATAGACTTCACTTATCAGGCGTTCATTGCAGGATTTGAAGGAGACAGTATAGCCAACTATGCAAACGGCACATCACGGACATATAATAAATCTATTATTTGTGACGAAAGCGATAAACAAAAATAGAAAATAGTTGCAGGATTTGAACGACATAGTATAGCCCCATATGCAAACGGCACCTGACGGTCGTATAATAAATCTATTATTTGTGAGGACAGCGGACCATAAACAAAAAGATAATCCACGATAGCAGGGGTATGAATTAGTTACGGCATCATCACTTTATGCTTAGACACCATCATGACCACCAGATTGCACATCTCTTTTATAGTTGCTTTATTCATGTCTTTCTGTAGAAGAAGAGAAGCAGCACCTCCTGTTTTGACACAACAAAAGAAGAGCATTGACATTCGAACTCCAGTATCCTAGTTCCATTTAAATCAACTATCACAACCACGTGCCTATATGAAGCTTTAAATTGGTAGGAAGTGAAGGAGCTGTCAAATTATAGCTTTTATAGCTTTTCTTTCTTTGGTTGACTATCATCTTCAAATGTAGGTTTTTCTTTTTCACATGTTACATTGATCATGAGATCCATACTCATAAGTAAGGCTTCCATCCTCATTACCCAAGCAAGATAATTATGTATGTCCAATTTGTCAATGGAGATATGATCTACAAACCTATGTGTTTCAGGTTTAAAGATTATTATCTTTTGTAGGTATTTACTCTTGAGGATGATTTTGAAGTAGTTGTCTGATGACACAAATCTTCAAACTTCAAAAGCTTTAACATTTTCCATATTAGATGTGAACATTTACTCTTGTTATAGTTACACCTTTTCTTCTAGATCCGATTCTTCTTTGATTTATCTTGAATCTCAACGATTTTTTGATTAATAGAAGCTCTCACATAAGTAAGCAACAAATTCCTAGCAATACTTTCAAGCAATTACTTGCAAATAACTTGAAATGTTTTCAAGTTTTACACTGTGTCTAAAATCTTAAATTAACCTTCAACCACTTGGCATGCCTTCCCTGTTAAGCTTATTTCTCTAAGCACACATACTATTTTGCAAAGGCTTTCGGTTGATTTATTTAAGGATAATAGTTTTCAAATGAAATATCACTAATCAAAAAATTTACACTATACTATGAGACCTCACTCTTAGAAGTTCAGGTAAATTTGCTTTAGAAAACACATCACTTCTAACTGTCATTCAAACAATGATGAAATCTCTTTGATTTCTTCAAATGAAAAGAATTAGCTCAAATCCTCCTACACCAACATTTTTTTATATTAGAGAATATGTGTACAAAACGGCTTGGCCTCATTTTCCTCATAGCCATAGAAATATTTTCTTCAGTGGATGACTTCTCACCATAATCTATCTAAGAAAAAACCCTGACTACCTCTCTTCTATCTTAGGACTTATAAACGAGTTATTCTACATCTCTATACATCAAATTAACTTATATACATGGACTCTTTATGGCGCTATTTCTCAAACTTGTAATCATGAAACTTCTAGACTACTTTTTATCCTATATGTGTGAGTTTATCCCTTCACATAGGCATGACTTCTGAGGATCCAAGTTCCATAGTTCTTTTTGCTTAATTAATGAGTGAAGCCCCAAACTATGGACGAGGGGACCATCAAGGGTAATAACATTCACAATCCTTCTTCTCAACTAGGATCCTTCTTAGATTCTTTGAAATTTTTTTCTTGGTAGAGGATCTAAAATAAATCATAGAAAAGTTCGGTTTGATGCTTCTAACAATCACCTTCATGAATAAGATACTAGTATTGGATGTGATGCTATTCATGAAGTAGTTCATGGGATTCAAGGTATCTCTCAAGTAAAGGTGGGATTGGTTGATGGAGAAATTTAGAATCAAGCTACATAGATGGTACCTGCAAAAAGCTAAAGATTACAGCCACCACATGCGAGACAGATGAATATCCTCCCAACCATATGCCTTTACATATAGATCTTTCAAATGGACTACCTTCTTGGGTAGGTGGATTCAAACCCTCCATGTGTCCACCACGTAATTGCATGTACACTATGTCCGACTTAACTAGAATTGAGTTAAGTGGATGCTACTAGAAAGTTCTAGATGCTCCCCATTGGGGTGGAACCCAGGTCCTCCTCTTCAAACCCTTGATAATAAACCACTAATCTAAGTGGATCACTGGTTTACATGAGCACATGGCCTTCTATGTAAGTTTAGTCTCTATATCATTGGTCATACACATGAGTGACGAAATAGTGTCTGATTGTAATTTTATATAAATCCCTAGACCCTTAGACCATATAATTTAGTTTATTATATTCTTCCCTGCCCTTGGAGAAACATTTTCACCTTAAAAAATAGAGCTATATAGATACTATAGGCAACCCTTGAGCTTCATGTTCTAAAACTAGAAGAACGTGTCTCATCTCTCTGGTACGATCCATGCCTAAATGCTTTATATCACAATCTAGCATTGTACTTTGATAATATGATGTAAACAAAAAGTAAGGAATCAATAAGAATGGTGGATCTAATAACAACATCCCTAGCCAATTCACTTTTTATTAGGTGCTATCTAGGCACGAACATGTGAAATGGATGGATTCCAATTACTAGTCCATTTTTGGGCATGCCTAGTACTTGGATTTAGTAGCTAAGGTGGAGTTCTCATCCCTCCCAAGCCTTTGAGAACTCTTCATTCACTTGAATTTGATATGTAAAACTAAAAGTTTTTTGAGCCTAAACATCTAATTTGGATGTTTGTACAATGGTTTGCTCCTAACCAACATTTATTTGATTTTTTCACCCCACTCAATGACTACTTTTGTCCTAATGGGTTTAGAAAATCCTATATAAAGTGTAGGAGAAAGTTTTCCAGTTACATTAAGGTTACCTTAATTTATCTTTATCAATTCAAATCAGAAAAAGAACATTAATATACTTTTTTCAAAAGACTATGGCTAAAAGTTCCACATAATTTTCAATCTGATGAGTAATTCCTAACTTAGTAGAGCACTTTAAAGATATTGCAAGAACCCAGTGTGATTGAACCAATGGACAATAATGTTATTATGAACACATCATTGTCTTATTTCCTAACTATGTTTTAGGCTTAATGATTCTCTCCTTTTTCTAGAAAATATACTTGAATAGAAATCAAAGCTTTCAGCATGTGAGAGCTTCCATCTTTAGAGTATTTTTAAAAAGGACATCTTCATTTAATTGTCCTAACATAATTTTTTAACTTTATGGATTGTTTTGGGAAATCATTGATGCATAAATGAAGATCCCTTTCTTAAACATCTTGTATTCCCCAAAAAATAAAAATCACATTGAATATGATAGGAATAGCATGGAATTAATGAACTAGATAACCAAGCTATTTCATTTAACTTCACGTCTTTAGGAACTTATCTCCTTTCCTAAAGATCTCTTAATTAGCTTTTGTGTAGAAGCTACAAATAGCTTATCCATGTTTTCATAGCAAGCTACATCGTTACAAGAGTGCAATCATGGAACCTAACAACCATCTACATAATGTCAGAGTCTAATTAACATTAAAGTTTAATCTTTGATCTCCATCAATCGTTGGATGGAATCCAGTGAGAAGTTAAAAGAAATCCATGGTTTTCTTTGTACTTTTCATCCCTTTTGGAACATTAAGCTTACACTATGCTTGATGTGGATTTGATCTACATGAAAAGCTATCGCTTGGATTACGTCAACCTAATATTTGTTGGAGAGTTCTTTTACTATGCTCATTTATTGTATTAGAAAAAAAGATTTTTCATGGATCTTTTACCATTGTAAAATCCTTGAGCTTTAAAAATGTAAAAGTAGAAAGAGAGAGCCCGAATTCCATGCATTTGTGGGTGTTCAATTGCATTCAATCAAGCAATCAATCACCTAAAAGTAGATCAAACTAGATCTACACTTTTCCTAGATTGCAGGAAAGTGAACTGATTCCCTCCAACAACCATTTCCACCTTCATTTGAATTCAAAATCCACTTTTAGAAGTCTTCGAGCTTGCGAAATTGACTCATATTCACGTGGTTATAGGTTCAAATCTCACGTTAGACACATTTACTGAGCATGATTTCTTTTTTTCCCTTAAGCTATTCGAAAGGCAAAGAAAGGTGCACGAAGATGCTGGTCAGGATTTTTAGCCATAAAAATAAACCATATGCAAAAATGGACATACAAGATGTATAAATGAAAAAGAATCTCATCACATATTTAAGATGAACAACCATCAAATTGTCCATAAACATTTGGGAAAAGAGTGATGAGACCACCAAGGCCACGATGAGATCTTGAGAGAGAAGATGATGAGACGAAGGTCTCTATGGAAGCTTGCCTAGAGCTATGATATCAATGCAATGAGCTTTCGATTACAACCACCACATGCCATAGAGATGACTCTCCTTCCGACCATATGCCTCTATATATAGCTCTCTCCAAGGGACTACCACCTTGAGCATGTGATTTCTAACCATCCATGTTTCAACCATATAAATGCATGCATGCCAAGTGTCCTAGTTAATTAGAGATAACTCAACTAAAATCTTTTAGAAGGTTCTAGAGCTCTTTGGGCAAAACTTTCTCCACATGCTCCCCATGGGGATTGAACCCATGAACTTTGCCTTCACAACCTTCAGACTTAACACTAGGATAAGTGGATCACAATTGCCCCATCTCCATCAAAGAACAAAAGTACTTTAAAGAGGGTGTCAAAACTTGCGGTACTTTTACCATGATGGTAAGTTGGTATTTGATTTCTTTTTAGAGTCATTGAATCACCTCTTTGCTACTTGTAAACATGTCTTCAACCATAATATATTGGTGCTCGAAAAGAAGATACTCTCATGTACTATGAAGAAACTTTTCATCAAAGATGTTGCCCAAGATATGCTCTAGTGCTTCAAAAAAACAAAGGATCAGCCAACAAAATAGGAGCCAAACAAAACAAGAAATCAAAATCCAATGGTCTCGCAAGTAGTGGAGATAAAAGAATTTTTGCATCATGGCTTCCCCCATATCCATCAAGAATTTCTTTTTTTCAATGGCTTTTGATACACAATGATTTATGGATTGGCAGTAATAGTAAGAGGATAAAATTAAATGAAGGACTTTGTTATTTTTTTGGCATGATGGAGGATTTAAACATCTATTCATTGACCGCTGCCATTCCAATTAATTTTTGCAACAACTATTACCATTTATGAGATTCAAAGGAACTCCCCAACTCGACTATAAGAAAATTATCATTGAATGCCACAAGAAAATGGACATTGTACTCTACAATAGATGGAGAAGCAGCATCCTTTGGAATATCTCGCTAAGCAAAAGTCAAAAGGTGTTCGAAAGAGGATGTAAAGATTCTTTGTCCCCCCCCCCCCCCTAACGAGGCTTTGAAATCTGTTAGGCAGTAGTCTCTCAAGGTTAGGAGAGAAGCGTCAAGTGATAAATGTCAATTGTTAGAGATGCTTGGGAAGAATCCCTCTAACAAATGTAGAGATATTCTTCTTCCATATTTCTCTCCTGATAGACTTCTCATGGTGTACTGTTTATTGTAATTGGAGTTCCTCATCCAGTCATTCTGTTGTAATTTCTTTAACCGCAGGGACTATTTTCTAGTCCCTGATTGTATCCTGATTGTATTAGCTCTCCTGCGACTTTCTGTACTCTTAGAATGGGCTCCTGGCCCTTGCACATTTTGTAACTCTCTTTCATTTTAAATAATATTTTTTTCTTATTATTTAATGAAAAACATTAAATTTTTGAGCTGTCCACACGCTTAGCAGGAATCTGCTGTGCCTTTGCAATACATGGCACGTCTTAATATCAACTGTTGGGCTGACCATAAAGAGTTTCAGCAGCCTTTCTTCTCTGAATTCGTGAGTGCAGCCGTTTTATCGTATGGGTTCCGTAGCACGTTTATCGTCCGAACGCCACGTTCGTGCTGCAAGCGCACTTTTAAAGTTCGCTGGCTGAAACAGCTTCCCGATCTTACGATGTCGTGATCATGAATCAAATGATAGACACGAAAGCTCCATCGCCCCATCTTTGCATCTGGCAAGCACTTGCAAGTCTTACATCATGAATAATTATTTACGGCTAAGAGGCGACTGAAAGGAAAGCCTGTCCAGCGTTTCGTGTGTGGAGACTGAAACAGGTCAAAACTCTGGCGTGTCGATTGTCCTTCCATGGAAGCTTTGGGTAGAAGTTATGGGTGATTCATTCCGCGAAGAGGGGAAGTTCACGACTGAACCATTAGTTAAGGAGATCAATGTCGACGGCAGCCGACATAGCCACACACCACATCACGCATGACCTTATTTAATAAAAGCAATTCAATCGCTTCAGTGTTCGTAGTAAGAGCAATAATAGACTTCACTTATCAGGCGTTCATTGCAGGATTTGAAGGACACACTATACACCAGTATGCAAACCACACATGACGGGCATATAGTAAATCTATTATTTGTGATGACAGCGGAACATAAACAGAAAGATCATCCACGATAGCAGGGGTAGGAATTTGTCATGGCATCATCGCGTTATGCTTAGACACCATCATGATCGCCAAATTGCATATGTCTTTTACTGTTGCTTTTATTCATGTCTTTTTGTAGACGAAGAGAAGCAGCACCTCCTGTTTTCACACAACAAAAGAAGAGCAACCACATTCGAACTCCAGTATCCTAGTTCCATCTGAATCAATTTGATCTTTTTGAGCTCCTTTCTCCTTCTATCCTTGTCTTTCACATGGCCGAGAATGTCTCTTCTCTACACTTCTTCAGGCACCTATGAGCACTCATGGTGTCTTTTTTTGAGAATGACGTGGAGCAAAATAGCAAAGTACTCTGTAGAGGGAGAGTGATCTCATGTCTATAGAACCTTAGAAGTGATGAGGGATGATTTCTCCCAAGGAGCAAAGAAGTGATGTAGCATGAGTTAAGTCTATGTGTTTTTTCAATTTATGTTTGGTTTCAAGTCTTGTTTGAGCTTTCATTTACCTTCATTCAAGCACGGGAATAAACGTTCACTATTTCATAGGTTGAATGAAGGATTCATGGGTTCCAACGGCTAAATGTATGGATCGTAAAGGTTAGCATATAATGTATATTTCCCTCCTTTTAACCCTTCATTTACCCTTGGAACATGCTTGAATTTTTAGGTTCAACCCTTGGGGTATTTATTCATACAAGCTCTCAATTGGATGGTTGTTAATCTTAGGCTTGATTTTTCCTAAGGTGTGGGAATCTTAGTCTTGTGAGAAGTTCATTAAGCTCTATCTTGAGGTTTACTAGAGAGAAGAATCCTCATTTGAATTCGATGTTATGTGATAGCCTTTCGGAAAAAGGAAGGCATGTGATGACCCTTAAGAAAGTGTCCACATGAGGGAGACTTGGCTGGACACTTGAAGAAGTTGAAGGACATGCACACCCTTGGCCTAGAGGTACATATATGGGTAGAATTGGATCAGTAAATACCTACTCCCTCTTAGTCTGAATCACTACAACATATGATGGGTATACAAACATTCGCAATAGTGAGAGTCATCCTTCGGCATCAGTATAACCCTTGAAAATGGTTGAAAAAAGCACCGAGGCCATACCGCTAGTCATTTGATTGTCGATATAGGTATATACATCGAAAAATAGTAGGTGCCACCAGTACAGGCATCAGTATGAGCATCGATATGAGTGCCTATAATTACCTCGAAATATCGGTGCATATAGCATCGCTCATACTAGCGTTCATGCATACATACACACACATTTGCATACACATGCTCACATACATATTACATACACACATGCATATTCATGCATATGTATATACATACACACATATGCATACTCACATGCATATGCATACATACATACACACATATGCATACACACATATGCATACATACATATACATGCGTACATGTACATACACATAAAAACAAATATACATATGCATGCATACATACACACACATATGCATACACATACTCACATACATATTACATACACACATGCATATGCATATAAATACGCACACATATGCATACTCACATGCATATGCATACATACATACAGACACATATACATATATACATGTACACACACATGCATATGCATACATATATACACACAATATACATACACATACTCGCATACATATTACATACATACATGCATATTCATGCATATGCATATACATACATACACGCATACGCATACTCACATGCATATGCATACATACATGCATAGACATATGCATACACGCCTGTACATGCATACACGTACACACACACACACGTATATATACACATGCATATGCATAGATACATAAACACCTAGACAAATGTATACACACATGCATATGCATACATACATATTACTCTGCCCATCAAAGTCATATTGATCAAAGACAACAGAGTCAAACTCAAAGGTTCAAAGTCAAAGTGGTAAAAGTCAATATGTTCAAGGTCAAAGCCAACATGCGTCCACACACCTCAAACTCCAACACGAACTTGCTCCTTGGGTACTTACAACAAGTGCAAAAAATCAACGGGAAAGTCAAAGCATTCAAAGTTCATTTGTCAAGGTGCACAAGTAGTGCATAATCAATTGTTCACAAAGGTTATGTTTTGCAGAAAGTGGATGCAAGTTGCAGATTGTCTTTCTATGATTTCTCTAAAGTTCAAAAGTGCTTTTAAAGTGTTTGGAAGGTTAAGGTGAACCCTCCCTTAGGTACACATGTGAAGGGCAAAATGTGAAGTGATGTGAAGAGGAAGCATATGCAAAAGTGGAAGTATGGCCCCCCATTTAAATTTTTGCTATTGTTCTAAAGTTACTATAGGACAAAATAGGGGTTCATTGGCTGCCCACATTGGGAGACAATCTTGGGACATCAAAGTGAGCACCAAGATACTCTATTAGTTAGGAGCCTATGTACGTGAACCTATACCCAACTCAAGGCATGCATTATTCTTCGTTAGACTAAGCAAAGTGAGCATGGTCTACACTCACAGAGAGAAGAGCAAGAGACATATAGTGAGTATGCGACACAGAGAAGCAAGTGGAGAGTGTGCAAGAAGTGTGACTTAGGTGTGTGCAGAGGAGTGCTAAGCAATGCAATCAAAGGTCACAAGGTCCCATTGAAACTGTGTGCGCATCGATAGAAGGTGTCCATCCCTCCTTGTATTGGAAGTTTGAGAGCAAGGTGTGCACAAGTGCAAGCTCTTGGAGAAGGTGGAGGTCTAGTGCAGAGAAGGTCGGTGGCAAAAAGAACCTTGGGTATTTTGCAACTTTGTTGATTGTGTGCTCTTTGGGATTTTGCACAAAGAGTATTGGGATTGTGTTGTACATCATTATTGTACTTCTCTCTTTACAATCAATCTATGGAAGTTTTGGGTGTCTGTATCCTTGTCATTACCCTTCTTCCTTCTTCTAAAAACACTCAAGTCCCTTCCTGCACAAGAATCCGGCAATAAAATTTGGCATGCCCAGTGGGACCGAAGGAGACTTGAGCATAGGAGAAGTAGTCTTTGCAAAGTGTAGAAGAGTTCAAGGGTACCAACAATATTGTACTAGTTTTAGAGGTAATCTTTCTTTCATTGGAATTGTCTTAACCTAAGTGGAGTATGAACAACTCATGACTACACCCTCATCTCAAAGCTTGAGGTTCCCTTGCAAAGTGACAAGAAGGAAGGTTATTCGAAGATCAACCAGTCCATTGCCATTGACATCGTCAATAAAGAATATGGTAGCCCAGGTAGATTTGGAAACTTTACTTTCTAGATTGAATACCAAATTTCCACCCTTTAGAGGATTAGCACAAGAAGACCCAGATGAGCACATTAGGAGATTCTTAGCCTTATGTAAGACAAGCGGTCTGATGGGAAGAGAAGATGCATTTTTTATTCTTTTCCCTGCAACATTAGAAGGGCTAGCATAAAAATGGTTTAGTCAGTTCGTGAACAACCATTTCACCACATGGGTCTTGATGAAGGAAGCATTTAGGACACATTTGCAATAAGGAAACACAACTGAAAACATTATTGAGGAGCTAGAAAACCTATGACTTGGTCCGGGGGAGACCTTCCTAGAATTTGTCACTAGAGCCAAGGCACTGATGGCTAAATTGCTAGATCCCCATGATTTTTTCATCAAGAAGTGGTTGGTTAAACCACTTCCAATATCAACACAATGTAAAATAAAGGATTTGGTGTTACCAAAAACCATAATAGAAGAATTTATTAATACAGCCACAAGGTTGGAGCAAATGAGGCATCAATATGGGACAAGCTCTTCCAATTTATCCTATCTTGTAGAACGTGAGGATCGAGTAATTCTGCTAAGGAAAGAGCCTGAGAGCTTAAAAAGGAATAAGCCCCATAAATTAGAGGAGAGTGTACTAACTCAATTGAGGTGAGAAATTGAAGCATTGAAGCTACAAAAGGAAGAGAAAACCCAAGCACGAAAACTGGCTTAAGCTCAATAGATTTGCAAGAACTTAGGGGAGGTGGCATAAAAAATGGATGATGGTGCACCATGTGCAACAAGCAGGGTCATGTGGTAAGTGAGTGTGGACTTTTAAGTGTAACTTGCCAACTATGCACGAAAGCTAGCCATGAGGCTCAAGATTCTCACTCGAAAGGGATGCCTCACAACCTTATTAGGCATAAGGAGGTGCTCAACTCTCAACCAATGTAATGGCCACAACCCACAGCGAAGGTACTAACTATAACCAATGACCATGAGGTAATTATGGAAATAGGCATAGAAGGCCAATTAAATTTTTCAAGTGTGGATAGTGTGGACATTATCAAAGTAAATCCACCCTGGTAGAAAATGCCCCCCCTCGTAGGAATTTCCCAAATGCTAGAGATCATTATACAAATTGTTGCCCACAACACAAAGCATCCACATCTCGGCCCCATCTCCAAATGATGTCGGTAGATAATCAATGAGCAGTCGAAGAAGACAATGTTATACAATCACCATCCACTATAGTGGTACAATTAGAAGAAATCAACTCCATGGTCATGGAGACAAGAAATAAAGGGAAAATTCCAGAAGAACCAAGCTAGGGATCAAGTACTTTTGGAAGTTACAAGGATTAGAGGGTACATCACAGAAAATCAGATATATATGAAGATGCAAAACAAGAGAAAGGAATGTAAACAAAATTTGAAGAGGTAACACAAAAAGAAGATTTTCCAGAGACTAATGATGTCATTGGAAATACATATAGCTGGGCCCACAAGGAACTTGAGAAATCAATTAGCGAAACTGATCTTAGGGAATCTGGAGGATCAAGATTATTCAAGTCAATCAAAACAGAGGTTATTATTCTTGAGTTGATAAACATGGATGCAAAATTCAGGTATGAAATATTGCAGATTATTGATGAGGCTTCCTCATCACCTTAGTGTCCAAGACTTCTGCCTTGGCTCAAGGGAAGGGTCTAGAAGAAGGACCTCTCACAGACTATAAGAGTCCAAGACTGACAGTAAGAATTAAAGGATTGAAGTTACAACGAGTCATTATGGATGGTGGGTCTGGCATATATTTGATGCCTAAGCATACCATGGAGAAGCTTGGTCTATGCCCATCTAGACCAACCCACTTCACTATCACTTTGACAAATCAAAGCAAAGTAAGGCCAATGGGGGTGATCCCAAAATTTCCTCTAGAAGTACAAGGTAACCTCTTCATTTTGGATTTTGGGGTATTAAGATTGCCCAAGGTAGAGGGAGGATTTCCCCTTTTGATTGGAAGACCATGGCTTAGGCATGCGACGGTCGTCCATGACTGGGGTAAAGATATTATGTGGGTGCAAAAGAGGAGACATGAACTTAAACAGATCACCAAGTGAAAAATAGCATGATGCAATTAGCTGGCATGGAACAAGAAATGGAGGACCAACCACAATAAGAGTTCGAGGAGGAAGAAGATATTCTGAATTGGCTTCAAGCAAGAAACCCTTCCTATTGTTTTGGAATTTTTCTAAATAATTCTTGTTCAAAAGAAGATTATGAAGAAAAAGAGGATAAAGTTCATGTTGATGGATTGGGAGAACGATTCACATACCACAGAATGAGGAGGAAGACGCCCCTCAAATACAATTTGGACAAGGATATGACAACCACAACCAAGGAAGTAATTGAAGCTAAAGACAAGGTAAAACATACCAGCGATGAATCTTCTTTTCCTATTCAAGAAATTCCTGCAAGATAGATTGAGGATAAAGAGGATTACATTGAAATTCAGAACATTCGTGCTTATGAAATGATGCGGGAGACAAAATCAGAGGAACGTTGGGTTCAAGATGCACATGTAGATACATTACTGGATAGAACGAGTCAAAAAAGTTCAATTAGGCACTCAGGAAAATAGCTTTCCAGTTTTAGTGGCCACTTGGTTGTGGAGCCACCTTGAGCTGCTTGAAAAAGTAAGATCTTTCTTGACCCGCTATGAAGATGTTTTTGCATGGCATTATGAATACTTAGAAGGAGTGCCTACCAATTATGGAAAGCACAGAATTCCTCTTGTTGAAGGAACTAAAACAGTAAGAGGAAAGAGTTGTAGACTTAACCCAAAATATGTTGAAGCTATTTATTTGGAAATACAAAAAATGGAGGTCACGGAATCATCCTTCTTGTGGAACACTCAGAATGGCTTTCACCAATAGTTATAGTACCAAAGAGGAATACCAACAAAATCAAAATTTGTGTTGACTTTACAACACTCAACAACATAACCATTCTAGACGGATTCCCCATGCCTTTTGCGTTGGAACAAAACAATCACAAATTGATGATTACAAAGATCTTGAAGCATGTCAATGATCATATTGAAGTGAAAGAAGTCATTTGAGAAAGTGAAGAGATCTCAAAAGTGAAGCTTGTATACATATGTACATTAAAGATGGGAATTCTTGTACTATGAGTGTAGATGATCCTTAGGATGGTACATAGTAATGTAATAGATGCAGAATAAGTCTAGAATCATATGTATATAAGTCAATGATGTAAAGAAATACATGAGAGAGTCACTAGAAGCCAAGTGTCATTGGGATAGATGTGTAAAGAGTCATTTTCACGAGTTAGCATCGAGTCATTCTCTGATTTGTCTGAGCCAGATCATGTGGATCACGAAATATTTTGTACACATCTAATCTAGAGGCTAATGAAGCTATGTTCAAAGTTTCATGGTCTAATTCTTTTCATGGTGTGAGTATGATCAATAGGAACATGTGTATGTAAAGTATACTGGTAGACCTCTGAGAGTCGCACACTTTTTTCATGTCAATGTTTTGCTTAGATCTCAGTGCACAGTGTAAAGTTTTTGATGAGTGAGCATTCAAAATATGAGTTAGAAGGTAAGGAAGCTATGGCAAAAATCATTAAGCAAAATGGGATCTGTGCTCTGAGAAAACAACCTTAGAAGTTAGCTATGTCAAAGTCGCTTGTTCAAGAAGATAGTTTCTAACATACTTTTGATCTTAAGGATCAAATTAAAGTTTTAATGATTTTTTGAAGGACTAATGGTTGACATGATTGCACAAAAGTAGCATGGAGATATGTGCATCATTAGTTTTAAGAAATCTGAAGATATGTGCAAGTAATGAAGTCAATCTTTGAAGCAGACTTCTTGAACAAGAAAGATTCTCACTCAGAGAAGTGATAATTGACAATTTGGTAAACGAAGGTAACATTTGTAAAGTTTGGTCCATAACTGATATAAAGGTGCTCTTAAGTCAGTATAGATCAAACCTTTCGAGATTTAGAGGTCACCAACATTGGTATCAGAGCTAAAGGTGTAATACAAATAAAACTGAAGAAGTACAAAGCACGAGTTCAAAGGATCAATAAGGATAAGAGCTTCATATCAAAGGTACACTATATTATCATAAATCCTAGTAATTACGGACACAAAATATCAAAGATACGAGAAAGCTTGCAGATTGATAAGCTAGATAGGGAGAACTATTGATCTTCGTCCATGAGGATGGAGGCACACCTCATGAGCAAAGATTTCATGGCATTCATTATAGGAGAAGAAGAAAAGCCTGAGTTTGAAGATCCTAGTGTTCCAACTAGGGAGGAACTTGTAGGTTTGAAGAATTGGATGAGAAAGGATGCTCAAGCTAGGAGTATCATTTACATGGTTGTAAATGATTATCTTCTACCTCACATCAGAGGATTAGAAAGTGCAACAGATGTGTGGAATACTTTGGAAGAGCATTTCCAAAACACAACCAGGTCAAGGAAGGTCTCATTATGGGTAGAGTTCACAACTTTCAAGAAGAAAAGCTCACAATCGATTTTGATTATGTGGCAAGGATGAAGGATAATGCAGATACCTTGGGAGCAGTAGATGAAGATATTAAAGAGGGCAAGTTTCTAAGGCAAATACTTACAGGTCTAAGAGGAGATGAGAAGTGGAAGCCTTTCATATTGTCCATAGAATTGTCACTAGATCACTTTACTCCTAATCTTAATCAATTTCTAGGACGCATGCTAAATTTTGAGCAGGACATTAAGGGATACAATGATAGGAGTGCAAGTCAGTCTATGTACTCCAAGGACAAGAAAAGGAATGGAAAAGGGAAGCAGTCAACTGATGATGAAGGAACTTCAAGTTGAGCTAACTTTACAAAAGGAAAGATGAACTTCACAGGTAAAGGAAGAGGAGGTAAGAACAAAGACAATACTAGCTTATTGGATTTGTGGCAGAACCAATCATTTGGAAAATGAGTGTTGGTATAACAATCAAAATGGTGGAAGTAATAACCAAAGCTTCCATCAAAGAGGTAAAGGAGGTTGAAATCCAAGAGGAAACTTCAGAGGAAGAGATGGTAGGACATCATATGCTAGAAGAGGTGGAAGAAGTTTTCAATCTCAGTCCTACAATAATAACTATTATAACTATCCATCAGATCAAAAGGATAACATAAATCTTATCTTGAATGCAACACATGAAGCATTAGGAGAAGACCAAAGGGTGTTCTATATTGACTCAGGATGTAGCAATCATCTAAGTGGAAATATATCATTGATGACTGATATGGAAGCAAAGGTGAATGGACATACAGTTCAAACATGAGATAACACCAAGCATAAAGTGGACAGCATTGGTTCAATGAAGACAAAGAGTGGGAGCACAATTTTAAGCAAGGTACTTTATGTTCCTACTATTCCTAAAAACTTGATAAGTGTAGGACAAATTGTGGAGAAGGGATATGAAGTCAGATTCACAAATGATGGTGCTTATGTGCAAGATCCAAATCAGGGATATAGAAATATCATTGTAGGTAAAAAGAAAGGAAGGTTGTTTACTCTCAAAGTTCAAGGTAATGTGGGACATGCTTTATTTACTTATGGAAGTCAAAAAATGTCTGACTTAGACCCATGGCATAAAAGGCTAGGTCATTTCATTGAGAGAGCCATAAAGGAAATGTCAAAGAATGATGTGGTGCTTGGTTTGCCCAATGTTGAAGGTCAACACATGGTGTACAAGTGTGAAGCTTGTCAATTAGGTAAAGCATACAAACGTTCATACAATAAATCAGGGTACAAGTATTGAAATATGCTTGAATTGGTTCATACAGATGTTTGTTGATGACGCAACCAGATGGATTACTTTATATGTAATCAAGGAAAAGTCAAAAGTGTTCAAGAAATTCAAGCATTATCATGCTTATGCAGAAAGGAGTACAGGACAAGAGCTCAAGAGGTTGGGATCAGATGGAGGGGGAGAGTATTTCTCTAAAGAGTTTGATGATTATTTGTGGAATGCAACTATAAAAAGAGAAGTAACTTGCAGGTACTCCCCTCAACAAAATGGAGCCGCAGAAAGAAGAAATAGAACTCTTGTAGAGTTTGCAAGAGCAATGATGAAGGAAAATAATTGTCCAAACTACTTATGGGCAGAAGCTATCAACACTGCAACATACCTTGTGAATAGGTTACCGTGTAAAGCTTTGGATGGAAGAACACCTTATGAAGCATGGAGGGGTAAGAAACCTACTCTTGATCATTGTAAGGTATTTGGATGTTTAGCTTATGCTTATGTTCCTTCATAATTAAGACAAGCTAGAACCCAAAGCAGAGAAGTATGTGTTTATTGGGTATGATGATAGACATGGGTTACAAATTGTGGAGATCATCCACAAAGCAATTTCTTGTTACAAAAGATGTTATATTTGATGAGGAAAGTACATGGTATATAGGGACAAAAAATGAATATGTAGGTGTTGAAGAAATAAAAAGGAAAGGGAAGACAAAAGTAAGTGTGTATGAAGAAGATATTGATGATGTTGATTATAAAACTAAATTGCAGGACAATGTTGAAGATGAGCCAAGATTTGATCCGAAATCAAATGTGGCTGAGACCTCAACAAGTGTAGATGTCAGAAGATCCTTTAGAGAAAGAAAAGAACATTTGAGGTATAGCTATGATACATCTTTCCTAACAAGAAAAGATTATGCTTACATTGTGAAGTCAGAAGAGGATCCAATCACATATGAAGAAGCTAAAGGTAAATAGAATTGAGAGAAGGCAATGCAAGAAGAATATGATGCTGTACTTGAAAATGAAACATGGGAATTGGTGTCAAGACCAAAGAATCAGAAGGTCATTGGATGTAAATGGGTGTATAAAACAAAAATGTTTGTAGATGGAAAGGTGTCTAGATATAAAGATAGACTTGTGGTCAAAGGTTATGCCCAAACGTATGGGGTAGATTATGATAAAACCTTTAGTCCTGTTGCTAAGATGTCTACAATTAGATCATTGATTGCTATTGCTGCTTGTAAAGGATGGAAGTTATCACAATTAGATGTGAAGCATGCATTTTTGAATGGATACATTGCAGATGAAGTGTACATGGAACAACCAGAAGGTTTCATGGATTCAATTGGATCAGATTATGTGTGTAAGCTCAAGAGAGCTTTGTATGGTTTCAAGGAGGCTCCAAGAGCATGGAATTACAAGCTTGTTAAGTTCTTGAATGAATGTGGATATCAAGCATCAAAGGCAGATAGTAGTTTGCTAGTGAAGGCAAGTGAAAATGGATATATATCCATGTGTATTTATGTTAATGAAATATCACAGTTTGGTAGGTAGTTTAATCTATGCTACTTTGACAAGGCAAGACCTATCATATGCAGTAGGTGTGTTATAACAATCTATGCATTGTCCAAAGAAGACTCATTGGATTGCAACTCAAAGGGTACTCAGATATATCAAGCGAACTCTAAATGAAGGTTTGTATTATGTATTTACTTCTGATACAAAAATCAAAGAGTTTAGTGATGCAGATTAGGCAGGTGATTCAGATGATAGAAGGTCTACTCATGGGTATCTCTGTTATATTGGAGATAAATTAGTTTCTTGGTGCTCAAAGAAGCAACATACAATTGCTTTGTCATCCATAGAAGTTGAGTATAAGGGAATGGTAGAGGCTGCAAAAGAAGTGATATGGTTAAAGACCTTGTTGAAGAGTTTTGGAACTGATGAGAGTATTCCAATTATTTTTGGAGACAATATGAGTTCATTGTATTTGGCAACTAACCCTGTTTTTCATGCGAGGACTAAGCACATAGAGATTTAGTGTCATTTCTTGAGGGAAAAGGTACTTGATAAAGAGATTGAAGTATTGTATACTCCAACAAAAGAGCAAGTTGTAGATATGTTAACAAAAATCTTCAATGGACCTAAGCTACAAAGGTTCAAAGAGATGGTAGGAGTAAAGAAGAATGAAATAATCACAATTAGTGATTGAGGGGGAGTTTTTCAAACAGAATAATCACAAGTTGATGACTACAAAGAGCTTGAAGCATGTCAATGATCAGATTGAAGTGAAAGAAATCATTTGAGAAAGTGAAGAGATCCTAGAAGTGAAGTTTGTATACATATGTACATTACAGATGGGAATTCTTATACTATGAGTGTAGATGATCTTTAGGATGTTAAGGAGTAATGTAATAGACATGGAATAAGTCTAAAATTATATGTATATAAGTGAGTGATGTAACGAAATACATGAGAGAGTCATTAGAAGCCAAGTGTCATTGGGATAGATGTGTAAAGAGTCATCTTCATGAGTTAGTGTCGAGTCTTTCTCTGGTTTCTCTTAGCCTGATCATGTGGATCATGAAGTCTATTGTACACATCTAATCTAGAAGCTAATGAAGCTATGTTCAAAGTTTCATTGTCTAATTCCTTTCATGTTGTGAGTATGATCAATGAGAACATGTGTATGTAAAGTCTCTAGGTAGACCTCTTAGAGTCGCATAGTTTTTCATGTTAATGTTCCGCTTAGATCTCAGTGCAGAGTGTAAAGTTTTTGATGAGTAAGCATCCAAAATTTAACTTATAAGGTAAGGAAGCTATGGCTTAAATCATTTAGCAAAAATGGGATCCATGCTATGAGAAATCAACCTTAGAAGTTAGCTATGTCAAAGTCGCTTGTTCAGGAAGACAGTTTCTGACATACTTTTGATCTTAAGGATCAAATTAAAGTTCTAATGATTCTTTTGAAGGACTAATGGTTGACATGATTGTGCAAAGGTAGCATGGAGATATGTGCATCATTAGTTTGAAAAAATCTAAAGATATGTGCAGGTAATGAAGTCAATCTTTGAAGTAGACTTCTTGAAGAAGAAAGATTCTGACTTAGAAAAGTGGTAATTGAAGATTTGGTAAATGAAGGTAACATTTGTATAAAGTTTGGTACACAACTGATATAGAGGTGCTCTTAAGTCAGAATAGATCAAAGCTTTGAAGATTTAGAGGTCTCCAACATTTTGTAGAGCAGTTCATTGAGGAAGTGGCTGGACACGTATTATATAGCTTCATGAATGGCTTTAGTGGATACAATCAAATATCCATCCATCAAGATGATCAAGAAAAGACCGCTTTTATCACCACATGGGGCACATATGTATACATAAAAATTCCATTTGGACTCATAAATGATCTGGTCATGTTTAACAGAACTCTCAACCTCAGTTTTGGACCCTCATTGCTGGAAACACTTAGAATTTTCATGGATGACTTTTCTTCATTTTCAGGCACTCAAAAGGAGACCCCTTTCGATTGCTTGGATAATCACTTGAGGTAGTTATAGAATGTGTTTAGAAGATGCACGGAGACTAAACTAAAGTTGAAGCCAAATAAATGTCATTTCCTCGTGACATAAGGAACTCTCTTGGGATATTTGGTATTAGCTAAAGGTATGGCTCTGGACCCAGATAAAATTATTTCTATACTAATTTTACCTAAACCCAAATCTCCTAAATAAATTCAAAGCTTCGTGGGGCATACTAGGTACCATAGAAGATTTATCAAAATGTATGTAGAGATAGCCAGACCACTAGCTAGATCTACAGGTAAATAAGTTCCCTTTAAGTGGGAGGAAGAAGAAGAAAATGCTTATCAAATATTAAGATCCAAATTGGTGGTTGCACCAATTCTTATCACACCGGATTGTTCAAAACTTTTTCATTTACATGTAAATGCTAGTGCATATGCAGTGGGTGGAGTTTTGACTCATCGTAGTGAGGAATACAACCTTGATAGACCTATTCAGGATGCGATTCAAATTTTAACAAAGGCTAAGGAAACTTATAGCACCATAGGAAGGGAGGCTCTAGCAATGGTTTTCGTTGTACAAAAGTTCCTTCATTACTTGCTAGGAGTGAAATTTGTTATCATAACTCATCATCAACCACTCATATATTTACTGAATAAGCCACAAGCAACTGGTAGGGTATGTAGATAGCTACTTTTGTTCTAGGAATTTGATTTTGTTGTAGTCGATAGACCAGGTAGAGAAAATGTCATGGCAGACCACCTATCTAGGATCCACACAATGGATGAAACAATTGAAGTAAATAAAATGATTTTCTAGATGCTAAGTTGTTTATTGTAGAAACACAAGGTTGGTATGATGACATCAAGAATTTCTTTAACATTGGATTGTATCTAGAGAAGGAAAGCTCGATGCAAAGAAAGAGGTTGCCAATCAAAAGCACACCTTTTACCTTCATTGAGGGAAAAGTATATAGACAGGGCAAGGATAACGGGTTTAGAAAGTGCATGGAAGAAGAAGTTATGTAAATCCTTAAATCTGCTTATGAAGGAGCAGTTGGTGGGCATCTTCTAGAACACATTATGAGCTAGACATTCCTTGATGTTGGCTTATAGTGGCCTACATTATTCAGGGATGCAGAGGAATGGGGAAAAGCATGTGATGTCTGTGAGAGATGTGGACCCAAACTCACAAAGTAGAGACACAACCGCTTGGTGGTATCCACTTGATGGCAACCATTTGAGAAGTGAGGGCTAGATTTTGTCCACCCCATCTACCCTGCATCAGTCCCAAAGAGAGAAATTCTAAGTATCTATTTATAGCCACTGTCTATGCAACAAAGTTGGCTGAACCTATGGCCTCACCTGATTGCACCACAAAAATAGTTGTTGATTTCATTTACAGTAACATCATTTCGAGATTTTAATGTCCCCTACAAATTTGTACAAATCAAGGTGCTCATTCTGTGAACAAAGTCCTACAAGAAATTTCTAACATGTACAAAATCCTACATACATAGGACATCTTGCGCTTATTATCCAAGAGCTAACGGATAGGCAAAATCCACCAATATGATCTTAATCCCAATGTTAAGGAAGGAATGTATGTTACAACCCAATTCTTGGGGCTTTTCTTATCAAGGTACCATCTACAGATTAGCTTACAAAGAAGCTACATGATACTCTCCTTTTCAAATGGTTTATGGGGTACTACCTATTGAACCCCTTGAATTTGTACATGGTTCACCAAAACTTGCATTCATGCACGGAAAGAAAGAAGGTGGTGTCTTCGAGAGGCTTGCAACATTGCAAAAAGTGGAGGAAATCTGTTGATATCTTGCACAACAATTATTGGAGACCCAAAGGAGGAGGAAGGAGGCACATGATTGGAATCTGTGGAACAGTAACTTACAAACAGGCATGTTAGTTCTTCTTCATAAAGCTCAAATTCACACAAAAATCAAGGGTAAATGGCATCCACACTAGGAAGGACCTTATAGAACTAAAACAATGCTGAATTGGGGCACAATCAAGTTAGAGAACCTAAAAGGGGAGGTACTACCACTGCTCAACATATCCAAGCTCAAGGCCTATCACCAGAAAAGTAAAGTTTTTTGGAATCTAGTGGCTAGGCTCCCTCTATCCAAGTTGTATATAATCTTTTGGTAGCTTGTCTTCTTAATGCTCTTTCTTCATATATTGCATATGCTTTACCATTTTACAATCTTTTTTCAAGTGAAAAAAATAATAAAAAAAGGCATTCTACTTGGCTTGTTCATCTCTTCTTTTCATTATTCTTTCTTTCAAAAAAAAATCCCCCCCCCCCCCCCCCCCAAAAAACAGCCTCCCCAATAAAAAAAGGGCCCTCCTCCCCCCATACCCCAAAAAGCCTCCCAAACCACCCCTCTTGCCCCTCCCCCTCCCCTACTTGCCCCATCCCCCCCCTCATCCCCCTCTCCCCCGATGTAATGCCTTTGATCTCACACACTACACACCGGTGTGGATTCTTTCCTAAGGTTAGTCTCTTGTCCCCTCCCCAAGCCCCCCACCCCACCAACCATAGGATAAATTTTGTCATATGGTTGGTTCTGGTCTTTCTTATTTTATATTTATTTCTTTTCTTTTAGTCTCCTTTGTAGTGTGTAGAACTCCGATTTTTGTTTTTTTGGGTCATTTAAGGGTTTTTTTGACATCTTGATTCCAATTTTGGGGTTGATTTGCCCGTTTTTTGGTGTTTTGTATATGTTTTATGCATGTCTCTCAACCATTTATTGTTGCATCCCCTACACAGTTGTTTTATAGCTTTGACCTTGATTCCCCTCGTATTGAGCCTTCATAGATGCCCCCATCCCCTCAATTACTCTCCTCCCCTCCTGTCCTATAAGCTTCAAGATTCCTGTGATAGTGATGAATAGTTGTCTATGTCCGTTCAGCAGTTGATTGTAGAGCTCTTTTTGGACCTTCATCCATGGCTTCTTCAGTACCCTAGCAAGCTTCATCCATGGCCACCGAGGAGTATCCGGACATTCCACCATCTTCCTTGGATTTAGCCACCCTCCCTTGTAGGTACATGTTTCCATATCCCTGATTGTTTTCCCTCCCATTCCTGTGGCTCCGACCCCAACCCACCCCACCCTATGGCCCCCACCCACCACAACCCTATGGCCCCTATCCACTCCACCCATGTGGCCCCCACCCACTCCATCCTGGTGGCCCCGATCCCTTTCATTCCATGCCCCACCTCCCCATTCCCTCACCCTCCTCCCCCCCCACCATATCCTTGGTAGTCACCGCTTTGTGGCATCCCTTCCATGTTTCTCCCTCTCAAGGTCCTCTTTATATAGCCCCAAGCATCCCCACTAGACCTCCACCTTCCTCCCGCCGCTCTGACTCACTCAGCCGGTTTGAGTGGTCATCCCGAGCGTAGCTCGCATAGCCACTCCAATTCTGTTATACCCTGTCCACCTTCTTTCTCCATAGTTGATCATCGTGATTCGTCCTCTTCCTTATCCATCCACCTCCACCTCGCCATGCAACCTAGCCCTCTCGTTGAGCTCCTCCGAGAGGCATTTCTTCATTAGAGTGGCCTCTGGCTTCTAGCCTCCATCCTCTTCTCCAAGCCCGAGGGTGCCGATATTCTTGTTGTGGTTCTCACATTCCCACACTTTCAAGCCGGTTCCCTCACCCTCACTGCAAGAGAACAAGGATTACGACCACCACATGCTTGAGAGATGACTCTCCTCCCAACCAAATGCCTCTATATATAGCTCTCTCCAGGGGACTGCCTTCTTGGGCAGGTGGATACTAACCATCCAAGTGTCAGCCATGTAACTACATGTGCACCAAGTGTCCCAGTTAACTCGAGTTAACTCAAGTGGATGCTTCTAGAAGGCTCTAGATCTCTTTGGGCAAAAATACTCTCCCCATGTCTCCCATGGGGATTGAACCCAAGACCTCCTCCTTCACATCCTTGAGACTTAACCACTAAGCTAAGTGGATCACTTGTTCACAAGAGCACAAGACCTCCTAGTAAGTCTAAACTCGAGATCTTTGGTCATACACACGGATGACCAAACGGTGTCCGATTTCAGATCTGTCTGAACCGGCTAGACCCTTGGATCATAGACTTACTTTATTACATTCTTCCCCCCTTGGAAAAGATTTTCATCCTCAAAAATAGAGCTATATACATACTGTAGGCAACCCCCGAGCCTCATGTTCTAAAACTGGAAGAACATGGTCATGTTCTAGAACTGGAAGAACATGTCTCATCTCTGTGGTGGCATCCTTGCCCAAATGATTCAAAACACTATCTGTTTTTGTTCTTTGATGAACGGGACAAAGTACAAACTAGTGAAGAATAATGAGGGTGGATCTAATGACATCCCTGGCTAATTCACAGTTTCTGGATGTGCGATCTAGGCACAAACATGTGAACTAGGTGGATTCAAATTACTAGTCCATTTCTAGGCATAACTGGTGCATGGGCTTAGTAATGAAGGTGGGATTCTTATCCCTCACAAGATTTTGAGAATTCTTGATTCACTTGAATTTGTTTTGGAGAACTTGAAGTTTGGTTGTCCCATACATCTAACTTTAGATGTCTGTACAATGGTTTACTTTTATCTAACAGTTACTTGATTTTTTCACCCGACTAGAGGACTACTTTGTCCCAATGAGTTGAAAAAATCCTATGTAAACTGTAGGAGAACGTTTACCATTTCGGTGGAATCAACCATACTAACTTCACCAATTCAAATTCAAAATGAAAATTGTCCAAATTAGGACACTTTTCTCAAAGACTTTTAACTGAAAGTTCTTGGGAATTGTCAATCTGATGAGCAATTCCTAACTTCCCTATTCTAGAGTATATTGGACTCCAGGAAATCATTTATGCTATAACTTGAAGCAAACTCAAATGAATAAGACCACTTAGACTTATCATCTTTTGAAGATTGAAAAGGTTCTTGTACATAACATCTATCTAGGATGTTCAAGTTAGTTCTTTTATTCTAACCGGCTAACCCTGGTCTTTTGCAAAAGGAATCAGATACTATATCTGAGTCAATTTCAAAAGATTTGGAAAGCGGAAAGAAATAACTAAGACTCTGTACAACCAATTCAAACTTCGAATATACATAAACTTGCTATGAGTCAAAGTCTAGTTGACTCAGGACTTTAACTTTTCAACGATCAACTTCAACAAGATATTGAAGCATTGTCTTTATCTTTAAGAGAAATAAGCTAGTTTCTCAAAAAAAAGATTCAAAGCAAATCAAAAACATCATCCAACCACAAGATACTAGTGTGGTAACCAACATCAGTGTGTCGACCCACTGAGGTTATGTTGATGAGTTTTGTATTCAAATAATGCTTCACTTGAGACTAAGTTCAGGTCATATTCAATCTTTTTGACTCCTAATCGTGAATGCAATTCTTGTGCATTTCTTTGAGTCAAAAGAGTGAATTTTTCAAGTTACACTAGGAACTTGATGCTTAACTTAGTCAATTAAATTTTTAGTTGAAAAGATCAACTCAAAATCAAAGTCCAACTTCTTTCAGAAATTTACCAAATATTTTTGATCAATAACACTTAGGCTTGAAGTGTTCTAAGAAGATCTTGGAAGTTACTTACTTCATATCTTCAGTTTCCTTGGTCTTGAAGTCGTCTTGAAGTATCTTGAGATTCTTCTTGAATTTAAAATCCCTTCTTTGAAGTTTTAATTCCCTTGAAGATCAAACCTAACTTCCAGATCCAAAAAAAGACTCAAAGATAATCATCATCTCACGGTCCGATGTCCCATACCATCTTTCCTACATCAATCTGAGTATAAAATCTGGTGTCCCATACCACCCTATTTTATACTCACATTGACGTGTGAGTGAATTCTATCCTAAAGTCTACAACATCTCTTGATAGAGAACCTTCTAACTTTAATTCTTTGACAAGAACTCCATAGTTTTAGGCACTATCTCTATCTTAATATTCTAGGTTTTAATCGCTTGACATGATCGTTTCACGATCTTGTGCTCAACCTTGGGAATTTGAAGACCTTTAATAGAATATCTCCAATATTTTTTGATAGGGTTTTCAAATGAAAACCAATCAGAATTCCAAGTACTTGAATTTTCTCGAATTCAAGTTCAATTGGTTTATCCTTGACCAATTTCGTAGTGACAAGAGCTTTTAGCTTCTTGTCTTTAGATTCCTTTCTACTAATGCTTTTAGGTACCTATCGTGGCCAGGAATTTTATAGGAATCTCTCTACTGCATAAGTCTGAGCATCCGCTCATGCTTTCTGGATTTGTACCAAAAATCCCTTTAAGGATAGGCAAACACTTATGTTTTACCTTCCTTAGACTTAAGTACCGTCTTAACGGTTGCAGACTACATACTTGGAATTACTTCACTCTGTTCAGACTTGGAACAGCTTACTTTTTCACAATTTTCCATTCAATAAAATGGAACTTGAGTGAATCATTCCCAAAAGGAATTTTATTGCCAATACTTGGGCAATCTACAAAGTAGTTCTAATCGCACATTCTTCGACAATCATGGCCAAGCTTGATCAAGTCTGGTTGATACTTGCGACAAAAATAAAGAAGACTTAGTCGTCTTTATCTTTTAAGATCTCCTAAACTATCTTAAGCTTCTTTGCTTACCTGCAGGATTTTAGAGATCTTTCCCTCAACTTAAGTCCAAGCATTTTCTAATGCTTTTTAGATTCCAAAGCTAAGAATCTTTGATATACGGTTAGGTTATATCACTTATTAGGACTTAAATACCAAACCTAGTGGTTAGGGATTTGCTGGGAACTACTTGCTATAAAACTTTTCTTGAAAGATGCTAGTCTCACGTCTGGGGAGATTTTTCTTTCAAGAACTTTTTGATTCCTACCAAGGAATCAAGTAATACTAGGCTATAACTTGAAGCAGATGATTCATCTTGGAATCGTCTCCTTTACTGGAAAGATCTTCAAAAGGAATTCTAGACTTTTGGATGAGACCAAGACTTAAGGCTTTGCTTGTCCAAAAGATATTCCCATTTAACTAATGAAATAGTTAATTAGACTCTTTCATTAGCTTATCTTTAGGAAAGAGCTTAATTCCCAAAGATTACTTTGCTTGGGTCTCTTGTTTAAGCTTTTCTTATCTTAAAGACCACCAAGCATACTTTTCTTATCTTTAGAAAAGTGCTTTAATAAAGTCTCCATATTTGAAAACTTTGGACAAGCAAATAATGCTTGGAATTGTTTACTTAATCTTATAAAAGATATTCTTGATATAAGATTCAAGGCTTTAACACTTGAAGCTTATTTTTTAGGAAAGAACTTGTTTTGTAAATGATCTTTAGGAAATATCGAGATTTCCTAAGATATCTGTTTTCCTAAGATACTTACCAAAAGATCATGCAACCCAAGACCTCCTCCTTCACATCCTTGAGACTTAACCACTAAGCAAAGTGGATCACTTGTTCACAAGAGCACAAGACCTCCTAGTAAGTCTAAACTCGAGATCTTTGGTCATACACACGGATGACCAAACGGTGTCCGATTTCAGATCTGTCTGAACCGGCTAGACCCTTGGATCATAGACTTACTTTATTACACTCACCATCATTTCCTTTGGCATCGATTCTAGCAACATTTCCTATCGTGCCTTGCCTTTCTTCAATTTTGGATTGTCTCGTGAAGAGATAATCACCTTTTGCCTCCATCTGTTGCAATGATGCCATGTCCACCATGCACTAGTTCGCCATCCTCCATTCCTTTATTTTCTATTTTCTATTTGGTAGCCCCTCCTCTGTGGTTCAATTGTATGATACTCATATTGCCGATCCCCTTTTCTTCTTTCTACACGGTTATCGTTATCCATATGCCTCACTTATATTTTAGTCATTCACCCTTTGTTCTCGATGATATCGTACTACCATCCATCCCAGGATGTGATCATTCTCTGTGTATTCCACACTAGTCTTAACATGGCTCTTTCACCTACCTGGTGGACAGTTCCTTCCACCCCACCCCACCATTGCCCAGTCCTACCCTCCAAATGCACCTAACCATTCCCCTCATCTACATGCTACGGCTCTGCCCGTTACATCTTTGACCATTTCCATTGAGTCTACATCCACCTCTCCCCATCGATGCTCCCCTCTTACTTCTCCTACATCCCCTCAGCCTACCTGGCACCCCCTCTAATAGCCTTGACACCTTCCATCCCTGATAGCCTTACTGAGGACTCCCCCTTCCTTGGTATCCTTAGAGATGCGAGCCTCATTGCAAGAGATGGAGCCGATGTTGTGTGCAACTCCTTTGACTGGGTCTGTTGATATCCACACTACACCAATAGTACACCTCGACTATCGAGCAGATCCATGCGATCGCCACCATCTAGTGGCACGTTGTTCACACTTTGCTATGTGAAGTGCAGCAGGAGCGCGATCGCTTATGGGAGGAGAACAACTTATTGATTAGGGCACTTTTCCGACTTCTAGAGCACGCATCCTTAGGTATCTATGATAGCCCTGCTTGTCGTCTAGTTTTACATGAGCGGGACCACCTTCATCACTCCCTAACGAGGTTTGGAGTTTTCTATGAGCAGGTATCGATCATTTCTTCATTTCCCCAAGAGCACCCCCTGTAGTCAGCCTATGAAGATCCTCGAGATGCATCTTTGCCGCCACATCCTTCCCATCCACCACCATAGTTCTAGTCATCCGTGGATCACCTCATGCATAGGGTATTAGAGTTTTTTCTATATTGAGGATTTTTTGGACATCACTCAGTGGAGTACTTTTGGGTTTCATGGAAGCATTTTATTCTGAGCATCTATTGTTGCTCTAGCTACATTACTATGCGATTTCTATGCTTTATATGATATATTTTGATTTGCCGACAGAGTTCCTATGGTATATATTTGATGCTTCTTTCTTTCTATATTTGAGTCAAGTTTTTTCATCTATGGTACATGCCCTTTCCCTTTTCTTTATTTCCTCCCTCTCATTGCACCTCCCTGCCCCCTCTGCTCTCTTTCACCAAACCTCAGTTACCCATGTCCCTTTCCCTTGCTATATTGTTCCCTTTTCCTACAACCAAACTATCCAACCTCCCAACCTGCCTCCTCCATAGAGCATCTTTCCTCTCCCTTTTTCACTATTTCCCTATTCTGGTTTATTACCAAAACTTCAATTATGCTAGATTTTTGTGGTTTCCTACCTCGTTCTCTTTTATTTCTCTTTGGGATGCAGAGCCCATTAGGTGGTGGGTACCTATTGAGCCCTTCAAATTCATATCACAATCAAAGTCAAAGGATCAAAGTAAAAGTGTTCAAAGTCAACATGTTCAAGGTCAAGGTCAAAGTTAACTTGGGCAAAGTCGAAGCATTCAAAGTTGAGTTGTCAAGGTGCACAGGCAGTGCACAATCAATTGTTCACAAAGGTTATGTTTTGCAAAAAGTGGATACAGGTTACAAATTGTCTTTCTGTGATTTCTCTAAGGTTCAAAAGTGTTTTTAAAGTTTTTGGAAGGTGAACCCTACCTTAGGTATAGATTTGAAGAATTGAAGGGCAAAACCTGAAGTCATGTGAAGATGAAGCGTATGCAAAAGTGAAAGTACGGGTCCCCCATTTAAAATTTTGTTATTGTCCTAAAGTCACTACAGGACAAAACAAGGATTTGTTGTTTGCCCACATTGGGAGAAAATCTTGGGACATCAAAGTGACCACCAAGATACTCTATTAGTTACAAGCCTATGTAAGTGAACGGATACTCAACTCAAGGCATGCATTATTCTTGGTTAGTCTAAGCAAGGTGAGCATAGTCTACACTAGGAGAGAGAAGAGCCAGAGACATACAGTGAGTGTGCGATGTAGAGAACCAGTGTAGAGTGTGTAAGAAGTGTGACTTAGGTGTGTGCACAGGAGCGCTAAGCAATGCAATCAAAGGTCACAAGGTCCCATTGAAACTGTGTGCACATCGACAGAAGGTGTGCATCCCTCCTTCTATTGGAAGCTTGAGTGCAAGGTGTGCACATGTAAGCTCTTGGAAAAGGTGGAGGTGTGGTGCAGAGAAGGTCGGCAGAAGAAAGAACCTTGGCTATAATTTTTGTAACTTTGTTGATTGTTTGCTCTTTGGGATTTGGTAGAGAGATTATTCGGATTGTGTTATACATCAGTATTGTAATTCTCTCTTTATAATCAATCTATAGACATCTTGGGTCTTTGTATCTTTCTTCTTATCCTTTTTCCTTCTCCTACAAACACTCAAGTTCTTTTTTGCACAAGAATCCCTAAACACATACACACATAAGCATACACATACTCACATACATATTACATACACACATGCATATTCATGCATATGCATATACATACACACATATGAATACTCACATGCATATGCATACATACATACATATTACATAGACACATGCATATGCATACATACATACACACACATGTGTATGCTGAGCCATAATTTTATATTTGGTTCCTATGTGATAGTGCTTTGCCACATTTAGCATTTGGCTTATATATGTCAACGTTTTGCCGAACTTTTGTACATGGTCCATTGATGGAATATATATCTCTTTATCACACTTTTGTACATGGTTCATTGCTCATTTTGCTCATCTCTTGTGTGTCTAATAGTGTTTTGCTTCATCAAATCCTGTTTTGGTTGTTGATCATCTAAACACTAGATCAGCAACCACTAGAGTACATATTACATATACCTAGTTTTTTTGGGCAAAGTGTATTGTCTTTTATTAGACAACCTTATGGCAATGTTGCTGCAGCAAGAGACAACACACTCTTCCCAAAACAAATTTTGGAGATTTGGTCGTCGGTATAAGTGCGCATGTAAGCATCGGTATTTCCAACAAAATATTGACGCTTATACCAGTAGTTATACCGACAACCATACTGAGGCTCATACCGATGATCTAGTACCGGCATGCATAATAACACTTATATCGGTGCGGAGGCAAAAATACCAACATGTATCTATGCAAATATAGGGGATGATATGCCCCTCATATGTTATAGTCAATGGTTTTGCAATATAGATGGTTTAGTTCTCTTTCTCAATCATATTTCATATATAACTTAGTTCATAGGTGTTTTAAATCCATTATGTTGGTACCAACGGCCATGATAATTCATTTAGCTTTTGTGTGAATCCTTTCAAGCATGGGATGTGTTCTATCTATATTTGCAAGTGCCTTTAAGTCTCATGAGGAGCTGTAAAAAGAATCTTATGTGACTTCCTATATATAGAGGAAATCAAGCAAGCTTTTTAGGTTCATCTCATGCCTATGGGAATGGAGTACATGTCAAACTACATGCTGAACATGGTTGAGCAGGTTTGTACATATAGGGCTCATGTATGACTGTTGTGAGGGTCTCCTCCTCCCATATGAGATGATTATAGAATTAGAGAAGTGTGCATTAAGAAGGTTTATTGGTTGATTTGGTGACTACATGTGGGTTAACGTCTCCCATTTGCGCAAATCTTGGACCAAGGAACGTGTCTAGCTAGCCTCCTTCTTCGCAAAAGTCATTCAGGGGCAAGCTTGATAAATGAGGATGGATGGAAATGTACATGAACATGGTGTGAATAGGATTCATTCTTCCCTCTTTCTCTCCTGTCTTGGTCGGTGACTCTTTACTTGTATATGTGATAATAAAATTTCCCCTTCTACAGTTCACACATAACTTCCAATATCTTATAACATCTATTGCATATTTTTTAGAGATGTTCACTCAACGAATTTCAAAAAGATATAGCTTTTGAAGATACCTCTTAAATCTTCAATCTAGTGGTCATGCTCCATACATGAAGTTGACGGGTTATTCTCTACATCAAAGGAGAAAGCATGGGAACTAAATATGCATGGAACATATTTTGGAGTATTGAATAGGACTTCTTCAATTGCTGTTGATAAAGAAAAACTAAGTTGTCTATGTTTTCCTTATTTATTTGTATCGTATTGCATAATGAAGCATGTGGATGCTTGAAGGAAGAAGGAATAGAGCTAGCATGATCTACATCCAATTATCATGAAAACTAATCAATAGAAGGGAAGACTGGCTTAGCATAACCAAGTGGATTTTGGATATTAATGCTAGTATGAATTTAGGGATCCTTAAAGTTTCTTGAAAGGTTAAATGGATTGTTGGATATCCAAGTATAGGTAAGACGGCCCAATCTTGCAACTTCAATTACGAATCACCTCAAAAAGATAAGCCTCACTATGTGAGGGATCAAAGGATGGATATATCTATGATGGAGGTAAGTACTACCAGAAATTTGCTCATTTTCATTTGTTTTCACTTCCGTGTTAAAGTAATACATTTAGATATGCATTGAAATTAGAGAAAGGTTTCCATATGCACATAGAAAGGTGCATGAGTTTAATTATCCAAGTGAGTTGATATTTTAGATTGATAAAAAAAAGGGACTCTATTACTATACATTGAAGTCACCTTATTAAGATGATAAGAAATTGATTATAGTGGTTTAATTACACCATGGCATGAGTACAAATGGAAATCATGTGAATATGGAATTATACATAAAATGGAATTCCATGAATGCTTTTAGGATGGGTTCAATTTCTGAACCTTATGCATGATTAACATCTTATAGCAAAGATCTATGTGTTCTTAGGAAACACTATGTATGAATATTAGTAGATTGAATGGCATTTAATGTGCATGAATTGATGGGTCAAGGGAGAAAGAAACTATTTTAAGCTTAGGATAGGAAATTAATTGTTCATATGAAGTCAAAAGCATAAAATCTTAATCGCATATTGATGGCATATGTCTCAATAACCATTATAGTTTTATTCTTTATATGTTGGCCTAATCCAAAAGCTAACGAATCCTACTACAAGATAGGAAAACCTTAATCTTAAATGTCCTCTTCTAGGAACCTTGACCATGGAATTCCTAATCAACAAGGCGAAGGATCTAGGCTACAAGTCAACTAATGTGACTTAACTTAGTAGTCATAAGCTAGTGGTAATACGAATTCAGATTGAAAAACATCTAGAATGAAATATAAAGCCTATATGAGACCCTAGAAACAATAATAGGTTCATCTTTCATAATCACAAAATATTTCAAAAATTTGAAAGGCCTTAAGAACTTTAAAGGGTTTATCAGTGAGGAAAATGGTCAAATAATGGGGAGATAAAATGTCATAAGGTACAAGCACAACATGGTTGAACCATGTCATCTCTTTCACATTCATCTATTCTTAAATGCGGTTCTTCCTTTTGACAAGAAACCAGATCCATTCGGAGCTTAGAAATAGAATTGCTTCAAGAATAAAGAGTTATAACTCATTAGTGGACATCTTGAAAAGAGGAATATCAATGGGTCAAAAGGAACTCTAAATACCACTAATCCAGAATATGCTTTATGATTAAGAAGAAAATAACCACTATGATGAAACATTTAACGAGTTGACAATGCTTATGATAGAATATATCCTTTAAGAAAGATCCCTACTTATGTCAACATATACTATCTACTATGCGAATACTAGCTCTATTATCATATGACATAGACAAAGATATTTTTTATTGTATCTGATCAAAGACATAGTTCAATGAAGGCTCAATTGTCAAACTCTTTTCAGAAAACAGCAAGACTTGGTTAGCATGCAATTTGCACACATTTTGATTGTTCTAAATTAAAATAAGATAGATAAAGCTTTTTGAATTAGTAATCCATGATCAAGAGCTAAAGTATATGCACTAAGGTGAGAGTGTGTATCTGACGGTGTGGACCTCTAGATCTAGACTACCAATAAAGTAGATTTGGTTGTATGGGATGTTGAATTTAAGAATAATGGAAACTTGAATTCAAGGATATTTCACAACTTTCTTAGAAAACCTTACAAAAATGAGGAATCAAGTTACTTGACCTTTAAAGTTAGTATATTTAATTATCTATGATGTGAACCAAAATTGATTCTAGATAGTTATTGCTATTACTCTTTGAAACAACCTACAAACGTTAGATAAAAAAGAAACTTCAGAATGAGAAGATAGCATTTCCTCTCATTTTCTTGAGCATGTTTAGGTAGGGACAATGTGGATTGACTTGGTAAGTTCGTACCTTTTGTCCTACCACATACAAATAAATTCGTCTTTCAGAAGGGACCATAGAAGAGTAGTTCAAGTAAAAAACATCTAAAGAATTTTTCTCTTTCTCTTGAAAGTGGAAGATGAATCTGTTTTCAACCCTTTGAGCAAAGAGCTAGGACCTATACTCCATTCTCCTAAAATTTTTCACTTCCTAGACATTACAAAGAGAATGATAATGTAAAATTGATGGAGATTGAAATCACCAAAAGATCCACCCATTCCTAAAATTTTATGGTACTTTCACTAACAAATGTAAGATTTTATGGTACATTCTCTATAAGTGTGAGTTTTTTGTAGTTAGATGCTTTAGTTGTCTCGCTAAACACATTTTATAGATAGCTCACTTCATAGATATTTTTATTCCATCATAGGTAGTATTTAAGATTTGAATGATCATACGCATAAGTCCTTGCATGCCACTATAATCAATCCTTTTAACGTCATTGAACGTAATAGAAGAGAATTTTTATACATCTCTCTTTCAAAGAGAGTATTTTTCAATGCACAACGTTGAGTTCAAAAGGTTTATTTTATGCACATATAAAGTTTCTCTTTCATTAAATAAGTTCTAGAACCACATAATCATGTACCTTAATTTATTGATATGTGAATAGATTCAAAATGCACAAGGCATGTGCATATTCATGTAAACAAAAAGGGAACCAAGAGTAGTATGTTTGTGCATAACATATTTTAATGAAAGTGGATGCATGACAAGCACACTTTAAGTAAAGGAATCGTTGAATCAGTTGGGAAATTATGCAAGAATATGTACGGACATGTATTCAAGAAAATGCATTTTCATGCAAGCACATGCATTTGATTGAATAAAAGACATAGTTTTTTGCTAAGTACTAAACAATAATTAAATACTGAATGTATTATTCTAGTGTTTGGCTTAATTTTTAAAGTTGAAAGCATAACATTCACGAAGAACTGAAGATCCAAAGTTAGAAAATGATGATGATTACAACTTCGGATTGAATCCATGGGAATGATTGAAATCAATTAAAAGTATTGAATGAACATTTCCGAATATGAGTAAAATTTCATGAATATGATAAGATAAGTGAATGAAGATTTCGGTATGCAAGACCTCTTCTTAGAATCACAAGTGAACATCTGATGCCCATCAGATAGAAAAGCTGTATAATTGAATGATCAAAAGTGAAATAAAGACATATTCCTGGATATAGACATTTTGCAAAGTACTAAGTTTGCTAGAAAGCAGCTTTATGGCATGCTATACTTATGAAAATTTGGGATCCGTAAGGACGGATGCAAAGTAAGACAAATTATGCCAAAGTTTTGACAAATGTCTACCATCGTGGTTGCGGTAGCTAAGTCTAGGAAATGTA
Source organism: Ceratopteris richardii (assembly GCA_020310875.1). Taxonomy (NCBI): domain Eukaryota; kingdom Viridiplantae; phylum Streptophyta; class Polypodiopsida; order Polypodiales; family Pteridaceae; genus Ceratopteris; species Ceratopteris richardii. The sequence continues at coordinate 116,543,760 of CM035429.1, read as the reverse complement.
AAAATCATGTTCACCTATCGTTTAAGGTATTTCTTGAAGATCGATTCCAAATGCATTATCACGTGTTTAGATTTAATCAATAGATAATTTTTCCTAGAATCCCACACGTAGCTCATTTAAGCTTTATATGGAAAAGAATCTAAAGATAACAAATAATAAGCTCTTGTTGCCACAAACTAGTTCACGTAACAACCAATAGATGTTGAATGAAAGGAATTTAAGTTGCTTGAAACTATATTAGTTTTCATTTGAAGAGCTTAGAAAAGAAGGATGGATATTTCTTCACCAAAATATTTTCAATTTTCAAAGACAAACTTGAAGTCAAAGCAAAAAATTGTGGAATGATCTTGTGGACGAAGCACTTGAAACTCATTTAGATAGACTAACTTATTCTGAAACAGCCTCTCGATAGTGCAACTCAATGAGATAGATCTATTGAATCAAAGGAATGCATACGAATTGCATTCAAAGTAACGAGTCTCAAGAGATTATGTAAATGAACATTCAACTTAGTCCTAGTTCAAGCATTAGTGTTTTAGGTAAAGATAAAATGTCATCAATAGAGTCCACACACAAATGTTCGATACCACACTATTTTCTAGCGGTTGGATGATTTTATACTTTTACTCCCACGAATGTTTTTTAGAATTTAGTTTAATTCTCTAAAAGATTTCTAAAATGCTTCAAGACCGTGAATTGATTATATTTTTAAAAAGTTGAAGTTTTGAGCGACATGGAGTTTGGCTTGAATTGGATATGTAGTGTTTTTTTTTTTGTTTTTCTTCCTGCTTTGGACTTGACTTAGGGAGTATCTAACCGACTTCAGTAAAGGTCAGGATTAGGGGATTGGAATACACAATTGAATTAAACATCAGCTATAGATGTTTTATGGAGAAAACATTCAATCTTTTAAAGGTGCTAAGTGTAAGTTGAATCATCCATCTAGGTTTTCTTCAAGCAAAGTTCTTATTGCAAAATAACAACGCGTAAACAAAGATTTCATAGTTATCTACAAGCATTTAGAACACTCTTGAAGGGGTATGAATAAGGATTTGCTCATCCATTTGACAATTCTAAAATGTTAGATACGTCTTTGAGAAAAAGCATCTTGATTCGAATTGAATTCACTTAGAATTTTCTTTGTTCTAGTTGAAGTACAATTTGTACAAAACAATGTCATCTGCATTCTACCAAGGATTTCCAAGCCAAGTTACAAAACGTAGCTCCCAAGTGGTGTAAGAGTTCATTGAATGTTAGTTGAAAGTGGACCATAGTACAACCATGAAGGTCAAATGTTTTGGGCAACCATAATCAAACTTCACCTTTCATTCATTTTCTAGGTAGTGCATATAAATGCATAAAAATAGAAACATGGCTAAAGATACCTAGAATCCACCTAGGTTACGTGTCTGTGCTATGGATTCCATATTAAAACATAGATGAAACTTAAACTCGGTAGGGATGTTTAGTGCAGCATTATCACGATTACTATCCTTCATACCAAATTTAGTGTATCAAGTGCAAAGATACATGGCAGTTACAAGGATCTAGGCAACGATCTCACCACAAATGAATTGCTCTCTTTTTAGCCATATGAATTTTAATTATCTACATGAAATACAATTCATAATCCGAGTAAAGCAATCATAATTAATACAAGGATCTAGGCCACTTCACCATGTGAGCTTAGAACGTCCTCTCGCTCTATGTGTAGCTATCGAATCGCTCATTGCTTCCATCGTGAGTTCTTAATATTACGTTGCATTGCTCACGGGCTACCAACTTCTTATGAGCTCATATTATCTATTATATAAATTTGGATGTCACAGAAGATTGATCACTATACAAATAAAGTATACCACAAATATAATAGTTTCTGGGAGTAGACGTACCCATCTGTGTAGCTTGCCACGTCACATAAACACACAAAAGCTTTCTTGAATAATAGTCACTTCGTTCCCAGACGTCCTATGGATACCTTTCTGGAGTTCCAGCTTAAGCCTACTCTTGAAATTAAGAAGAACAAATCATCCACCAAGGGAATCCCCTTTATTCGCCCACTTTTCAAGTCTCAATATCAGGCCTGTTTGCAGGTATTGAACTCTAGATCTTGTGTCCATGGAGCAATGTGATTACCACTACACTAGACACCCTCAATAGAGGATCCTATCCATTTTTATCATTATCCCTTAACGAATTGAATTAATAATGCGTTCTTGATACTATCAAGGTTCCATGGTGTTGTGATAAGCACGTTTGACCCTCATTTGAAGGTCCAAGTTCGAAAGTGGAGATTTGCATGATTTTTAGCCCCTGATAAAAGTGGAGGATTAAAGCGGCCCCTAACGTGTGTGAGTTATTCTCTTTAAATTTCAAGCCTAAATGAAAGGGTATGTTGACATTCAAACTTAGAGAAGAAAAAAAGAAATCTACCTGTTATTTTCCCTCCTCGTATGGCCAATCTTTATAGGCATTGCATTTCTGTTCCCTAAATGGTGCAACTTCACCAAATGTTCGATATGGTGTTGCAAAGATAAAGCTTGCACTCTCTTATGGATGGTTTGGAACCTTCCCCAAATCGTACTAATCTTGGCCATGAGTGAATCATCCAAACTTGCGAGCAGTAAAAATTTACAATTCGCTTTTAAATCATACTTCACCTAGGAAATAAGCAAGAATAATATGTGTGTTTAATTTGGCTACAGTTTGAGGCGGTTTCACTACACTTGCAACATATGTACATGGAAATTTCCATTGGAATGCAATCCCAGAATATCAAGACACTACTTTCAACCTTAATGTTTGAGGATCACGATGTCCATAATCTCCTCCGAATATGGCGCACCTAACTAGCTGATGCTTAATATGCGGCTGAGGTGAGACAAGGGGAGACCAAAATATAGAATGGGTACTAGAACATGGCACAGGAAATTTTCCAAGGAAGCTTTCTCTCCTATATGACATAGGAAACATGGGGAGGAGGTCAGATTCTTTGCTGTTGCTAACATAATTGCTATGTCCATATGTTGACCCACTATGTCTTCCTTTGTATGCTTTTTTTGAAGCAAGAAATGGTGCGAACCTTTTCTAACAGTCTTCTTGTAGTAAGTGAGTCCATCTAAAGAACTAACATCTATCATTTCTTTGATGGTGATTACTTTAACTATTTGGTAGACAAAATTGGCCCCCACCCCCCCTCCCGCCCGGGCCAATTTTGTTAAAATTAAAATAATTTCTTTCTTTACAAATACGAAAAAGCCTTTCAAATATTATTGCAAACCAAAGGAGGGGCCCAAGACTATAATTTTCTCCAAGAACCACCTTTGAGGAAGAGAAGGGTTGAGGGTGGAAGTTCTTACGGGTTTCCTAGAAACAATCTTTGATTTTATGGCAGTCAAAAGTGTAACCAACTTTGTCAATGCTCTCCAGACTTGTCACAATCTACCCTTTTTGGCCACGAACCCTTTCACGGTCCTTGTCATGAATCATGTGGAACCACCTACCTCACTGACCATCTTCAATGCCCAAATGGCATGCTTCTTGTATATAAACCCATTCTCCCCTTTATTGAATTAAGGCACAAATTCAATTCCTTATCCATGCATACGTTTTGTCACTCTGACTTGAGTTCCATCGCCATCAGTGTTGTATTTTGACGGTCTACCATGCCTTCAATTTTGAAGATTATTATCCAACGGGCATGGTTTAGTGGATGTGCCTTGCACTCCTAGGCAGATGGCCAGGGTTCAAGTCCCACCTAGGGCTGGATGCCTCAGAGTTTCCCAAGATGGGTGCCTCTATCTTACGAGGTCGGGTGTGTGTCTTTCCAATTCACTGTACTCTCAAAAAACCAAAAAAAAAAAGATTGAAGATTATTTACAAATTGTACCTATATTTTATATTTTTAATGTAATTTTTGAAGGTCAAATAAAATTTATGACCTTGTTTTATGGTCCAAAATGGCCAAAACAGGCAATACGGCCGTCAAAAATCAACACTGATCGCAATATCCGTTGTGCATGAGCTCTTCAAAAAGTGATGAAGGGAGTCAGAGCTGGCGAGTTGAAGGTCCTAAAACTCCATTTGTGGTAATTAATGACATGTCCACGTAGAGAGCAGTAGACATCAAGTTTTCAAGGCTTATCAAGTTTTCAAGGCTTTTTTGAGCTTCTTCAAGACTATTCTACGACTGAACTGTGGTAAGGTTAGTATCATCAACATAATTCTGCATGCGCAACTCTAATTCGCTTAATCTGCGGGATTGAGAGAGAAAAAAGCCGATGAAGGCGATCCGTTCTATGGATTTATATGTAAAATTTCTTCCATAATTTTAGTATATGATTGTTGGATAGATTCCACCTAGAAATCTCCCTACTTCTAGTGACATGTTTGAAAACTTTAGAAGTAATTAGAAAGTGTATGTGTGTAGATATGGGTTTAATGAAAGTCTAATGAGTTCTAACGCTTGTGGCCAAGCACTTATGCTAGAAATATGCACCAACAACCGATTAGGTTTAATTTTCCTTTAGTCAAATGTGGGATTAGGTTATTCACACTTTTAAAAACAAGGTATTGAAATAGTGTGCTCGTCAGTCCACTTCAACCCATGGGGTTTTTTTTTGGTTCTAAATCATTGTTGTTGCCTTGTTTATCCTAACTCCTTGCTTGTTGGATGCCTTCACAAGCTATGGATCGGTTTAGGATGTCCTTCTCGGGAGGTAGTTCTAGTACTAATAAAATCCCTAAGGTCTTTCTGAAAATCTATTTTATGCCTAAGAATAAAGGGGGCTTGGATCTATTTCTTCTTCTAATTATTGGGCTTTCTTGATCGAAATAAAATCTCATCTTCTTTGTCTTGACAAATACAAGGCCTCATGAAGTCACTCCGAGTGGGATATTTTGGCCTTTCCTCATATGCTCAGACCTATTTGTAGCCCCATCATTGCCAGGATATCATGTGCTTAGATAGAAGTTAAGAATTTGTACACGCCTAGTATTTATTTTACTACGAACAATCATTCTTTTGCCTAGGAATCAATGTAGAGTAGGTGGCTTTCATTATGGAATAATTCCAAATTATCTATTAGATACCAAAAGTGCAAGAATTTTGGCTTCAATGGTCAGAATAACCTTACTTAAAATGCTGGGTTTTTTTCTAGCATCTTTATTTATTCTCCTCAAACCCTTTCTTTTCCATGTAAATATGTTTTACTGAAATAAAGAGCTATACTAGATGCTAAATTGAAGGAATAGAAGATTGTTAAGGTTTTTCAACTAGCTAAGGTGGTTGTTGCGATGCTCTCTGAGTTTAAAAAACATGGAGGCTCTATGATGAAGACTTCCTGGATTGAATAAGTTGTGCAGAAAGGGCATGAAAACTAGTTGTGTAGGTTAAAGAAGGCATTATATGGTTTAAAGCAAGCACCACGTGCTTGGTATGAGAAGATACATGCCTATCTGATTGCACATGGTTTTGAGAACACTCCAGCTGAAATCATCTTATATGTTAAACGTGCTAATGATGTGCCTCTGATCATTGTTGTCTATGTTGACGACATGATGCTCGTTGGTCCTATTGAGAAGCATATTGCTGGTTTTAAGGATGATTTGCATGCTTCATTTGAGATGTTTGATTTGGGGCATCTGCATCACTATTTGGGCATTCAGTTTATGCAATTTGATGGTGGAGTGGATTTGTGTCAAACAAAATATATTGACACATTATTGCAGCATTTTGGCCTTGAAGATTGTAAGCCTATTGCCACTCCTATTGAGAGAGGTTTACGATTGAGTCTCCAAGATTCTAGAGATACATTTGATGCTATCCTCTATCAACAGGATGTTGGATGCCTGATTTACTTATGCATTACTCAGCCAAATATTCTTCTATCTCATAGATGAGCAGGTTTATGCATTGCCCAGGTGTCAAGCATTGGCAGGTGGTTAAGCACATCTTTTTCTACTTGAGTGGTACTCGGCTACTTGGGTTGTTTTATCCCAAGGGGGGATCACTACTTCCATATTTGCATGCTTTTTCTGACTCAGAAGGGGCTAGTTGCTATCACACTTGTGTGTCCACTAGTTGCTTTTGCTTCATGGTTGGTAGCTCATGTATATCTTGGTTGAGAAAGAAGCAGCCTACTGTGGTCACTTCTAGTTGTGAGGCTGATTATAGGGCAGCTTTCACAGCTAGCGTTGAGTGTGTGTGGCTCGGCTCAGATGCCTTATGGTTGATTCAGGTGTTGGTCAGTCTTCTGCCACCACCATCTTCACAGACAGTCAAAGCGCATTGATCGTTTAAAGGAACCATGTGTTCCATGGTCAAACTAAGCACATTGAGGTGCATGATCATTATGTCAGGGCGAGGTTCTCTACTGTGGAGATCAGCTTGGCATATGTGCCCACAGAGGAGAAAGTTGCAGACCTTTTCACGAAGGTTTTGCCTAGGTAGAAGTTTGAAGCTTTCCGCAAAGTTTTGGGCTACTTCCTTTTGTGGAATGATTTCCACATAGCTTGGCACTTCCTTATACATGAGTGCTAACTACTTGTTCACCGCATCACTCCCAGGGGGGATTTGTTGATATATTTAGGTAGTGATGTGTGTGATCACTCTAGGACCACCAGGGCACTTTTTTCCCTCTTTAGGAGGTTTTTTTCCCTCGGCTCGTATATAGACCTATCGCCCTAATGGGCTACTTATCTTTGTACATTGTCTAGTAATACATTTAGTATTCTGTGTTGTGCTCCAAGCTTCTTCTTCTTCCTTGTGCTATTCACATGCTTCCGTAGACATCTTACTCCAACACACATGTTGGGGGCTTTGATCTCTTTTCAAGTATATTTTCTAGAGAAAGGAGAGAATCATTAAGCCAAAATAATAGTTAGGAAAAGAAGACAATGATATGTTCATAATAGAATTATTTTCCATTGATTCAATCACTATAAGATGCTGTACTTTAAACTATGCAATAACAATGGATTATCACAATATGTTTAAAGTACTCTAGTAACATTGAAACACTCACCAATGATAATACTTGTTTTTGAACTTAAGAAGAGGAATATATATCACATTAATGAAAGTTCAAAGGGAAAACTTTCATAATGGAATGGGAAACCATATCCTAAAAGTGATATTTATCCTTTAGTATGATACTCGAGAAATGAACACAACTGAAGCAATAAATCTTCTCAATATTTTTAAAAGTCTAGAATTCCTTTGAAATATCCTTCCATTGGTTCAAATGGTTCCAAGATGAATCATTTCCTCACGTTCTTGATTCCTTAAAAGGAATATCAAGAATTGGAAGAGTGAATTGCTCGCTAGTAGTAGGCATGGATTTCTTAAACATAGATAGATAGTAGTAGTTCCCAAGAAGTCCCAAATGACCATTAGTGATACTTAAAGTCCAATGGTTGGTATAACCTAATGGTGTAGCAATCTTGAATAGATTCTTAGCTTTAGAATCTAAAAGGAATTCGCATACGCTTGGACTTGAGTTTAGGGAAAGATCTCTAAAATCTCATAGGTGAACAAAGATAATTTTGATAGTTAAAGAGATCTTAATCATAAAGAAGATGAATTTATTCTTGTTATAAAGTTAATAAGACTTGATAAAGCTTGATAATTTTCATCCAAGAACTTGCGATTGGAACTACTTTGAAGTTTTTCCAAGTATTGAAAATTAAACTCTTTTTGGGAGTGTTTTATGTAAGTTCCATTTACTCCATGCAAAATAAGAAAAGAGTAAGTTGTTCCAAGTTTGAACAGAGTAAAATGTTCCAAATATGTAGTTTGTCTATGCTTACGGTAATTATGTTTCCAGCTAGTAAAATAGAAAGCTTACATATCCCTAAAGTGATTTTGGTGATTTTGGCTTCTGTTGACGTTGATCTCCTTAACTAATGTTACATTCTAACTTTCTCTCTTCATGGAATGAATCACTCATAACTTCTACCCAAAGCCTCCATGGAAGGTAATGTCTAAATTTGAAGCCCCATCTGGCGTCAACAAGGTTATAGGTGTCAAATGAATCCCTACATTTTGGTTTGGACTTCATGATGAAGTTTAAAAAATTGATAGAAACGTCTAATTATGCTCCAATTTGAAGCAGCAACTCTTCACTCATCTCCATTTGAGATGGCGAGTCATATATAACATTCAGAGGCATTGCCCCTCCCCCCCTCATGGGGGAAGATAAAGGCAGAACAACACGTCAGCCAGACGAGGGCACACTAAGGATGATATAGAGGCACAAGTGGACCTTTGAAACTTAATGTACTATTGCATGCATTGACCATCGAGAACAAAGGGCCTAGAATCAGAAGCACCACTCATGAAGTTCTAGTTGTCATTTTTCTTCCCAATAATAGCAATCAACTTATGGATGGAGCAAAAAAACAGTAGCTACTCAAGGACAAGAGAAACATAGTTCATGATTTCACTAGAGAAACCCTTTAAAAAAATCAGTTATGGAAAGATGATTTCCTTAATGAAGAAGAAAAGAATGTATTGTCCTAGATGATTTTTAGACGTGGCAAAGATTTTTTCTTTGATTCCCAAGAAATTGGATGCATAGATCCATCTATGGTATCACCAAGGATATTTTTTATGATACCACATGTACCATGGAATCTTCTACCAATTTTCGTACCAAAGGCTCATATTTCAAAGCTAATTGAGCTTTTGAATGCAAAAATTAGAATGGGGATTCTTACACGATCAAGTGCTCCCTATTCTAATGATTAGTTTATTGTTCTGGAAAAGAATGGGCCTTTGTTGTTATTGAGGATCTACAACAACTTAATAAAGTGACTATTTGAATTATGGGAACTAGACCAATTGTAGATGAATATGCGGAAGCTTTCTCAAGGAGATCTATTTACTCAATGGTAGACTTGCATTATGGTTATGATCAATTCTAGTTAGCTCTTGAGATTCGTGATTAGATGATGATCACGAGGATGCCACCTGGGCTTGTGCACATGTGTACCTTGCCACAAAGAGCCCGGAACTCAGTGGTGCATATGATAAACGGTATGCATAAGGTATTTAGGGATTTCATTATGAAAATGGATGTCAAAAGTTTGTTAAAGATTACGTAAATGATTGTGCATCCATTCTTATTCGACTTTGAAGAGGTGCATTTTACATTATCTGCAAATAAATCACTATTTGGAATGCAAGAGGTGCTAATTATGGGGAGTTTATGTGGACCAAAGGGAGGAAAACCATGCCTAAAAAAACTTGATGCTATTCAAAATATCAAACAAGTTTACTCCTCAATCACCAAGGTGAGGAGATTACCTGGTGCATATGTTTTCTATATAACGAGGATTCCACATTTTTCACATGGAGCAGCTCCGCTCTATGGAGTCCTATGAAAGGTGCAAAGATTTCAATGGAAGGAAATCCATACTCAAGTTATGAGACAACCAAGAAAGGCACTCTTGGAGGCTCCGATGCTCAGAAAAGCTAACTAAAATGATAATAAACCAATTTACATTACTATTAATACAAGTCCAATAGGCATAGGTTGGGAAATCGGCCAAGAAGATGACCAAGGACAAAGATATGCTATTCGGTTTGGAACCAAGGTGTTAAATGTTCACCAAAGAGGTTGTCCTTTGATCAAGCATTAACTCTAAGGAAAATGTAATGGTTGAAATAGATTGCTTGCCATTGTTAGGGATGACCGTGAATTGTTTCATTAGAGACATCACTATGCTAAGGTGGATGGCATACATTAAGTCACTAAATCCTCACTTTGTCCATATAGCTAGAAGAAATAATGTACTTGATAATATGTTGTCACGAGAAATATATGAAGATGAAGACTTGATGACTTCAAATCATGAAGACATGGGCTCACACTTTTATGATTTGCATGTACATACCTGTAGCCTTGTGAACCATGTGCAAGAATGAATAAATATGATTTTATATATCAATTTGAGAATTCAAAAGGTATCAAACCTTCAAAAATGTAGAGCAAAAGAGTTGATACTATTGGAGTCCTCCAGTTCTGGATCTCTATGGTAAAAGGAAGAGGATCCAGGTGTTGTTGTCGCAAGACAATTTTGGATCCATTCATGCTCATTGTGTCAAATGAAGTGAGGACGGTTGGAAGGGGATAATGCTACAACAATTGGAGTCAAGGTCGAGAAAGTTCAATACAAGAATGTAGTCTTTACAGTATGGGATGTAGGTGGTCATGAGAAGATAGACCTTTGTGGAGACATTATTTCAATAATACAGATGGTCTGATACATGTGGTTGACTCTTTGGATAGAGAGAGGATATGCAGGTTATGTGCAGAGTTTCACGCTATCGTGAATGATCCTTTGAGGAAAAATAGTGCAATACTAGTGGTTCCTAATAAGCAACAACTTTGAAAGAGCTGCAAGCATCTCCAATGCCAGCCTTAGTGGGTGGCTCTGCAATCTCTCAATAACATATGAGTTGGTGGCCTCTGGGTATTGATGGAAGCGACATTCTCTTTGCCTTACATTTATCACACAGATGTTTTTCCTCCTCTCTTTGTCTCTCACTATCTCTCTCTAAATCTCTCTTCTTTCCCCATGGTCCACCATGCTTTTCCTCACCTTTCTTTTCTCTCTCTCTCTCCCCCCTCTCTATCTCTCTTCTCTCTCTCTCTCTCTCTCTCTCTCTCTCTCTCTCTCTCTCTCTCTCTCTCTCTCTCTCTCTCTCTCTCTTTCTCCCCCCCTCTCTCTCTCTCTCTCCCCTCTCTCTCTCTCTCTCTCTCTCTCTCTCTCTTTCTCCCTCTCTCTCTCTCTCTCTCTCTCTCTCTCCCTCTCTCTCTCTCTCTCGCTCTCTCTCTCTCTCCCAAACCCCATGTGAACATGGTATGCCTTGCATTACTTCTTGTTCCTCTCTCTCTCTCTCTCTCTCCCCTCTCTCTCTCTCTATCTCTCTCTCTCTCTCTCTCTGCCTCCCTCCCCCTCCCACCATCTATGACTCATTGCCCCTGCATCTTGCATGCCCACACCCTGTAGCCATCTCTCTCTCTCTCTCTCTCTCTCTCTCCCACCATGGATGACTCGTTGCCCCTGCATCTCGCATGCCCACACCCTGTAGCCATCTCTCTCTCTCTCTCTGTCTCTCTCTCTCTCTTGCCTTCTCTCTCTCTCTCTCTCTCTCTCTCTCTCTCTCTCTCTCTCTCTCTCCCTCTCTCTCAAAGGCAATCTCTAAGGCCTGTAGTGGTGACATAGAGCAGTGGGCTAGATACCTTACATTCGCATTATGGACAGATAGGATGATGTATACTCAGTCCACAGGGTTCATGCCTATTGAATTGATGTACTATCAAAAGCCAATTTTCCCCATTCAGACCCAAATGTTGACTTGGTTGAAACTCCCATGGAATTATGGAATCATGAGAGAAGAGCTTCTACCACTCACCGTTAAACAATTAGAGAAAGTAATGAGAAATTAAAAGAATCAGTTCAAAAGATAAAGATGTCTAGGTTAGAAAAAAAGGTTTATTTTGGAAAAACGCATTGACTTAGACCATGTAAGATCGAGATAGATGATTTGGTATTGGTGTACGAAAATCTCAGTATGATGCTAGGAACAAAATGACTAAATGATGTTTTGGGTTGCATGTACTGACGTCTGTGTTTGAGAATGGAACATATGCGCTTCGCAAATTTAACGGTAATCTGTTGAGATCCTTGATTGCAAGAAAGAGAAAAAATTTGTTCAAGAAGAGAAATAATGCAAACTATGAAATTGATCAAGAACTACTGAAGGATACTAATGATATTGATGCTAATAAAGAACCATAGACTAAGAATTTCAAGAAATGTTTGGACCACAAAAAATGTTGAAGATGAAACAAAATGATCAGATGAAACACTTCCAACCTAAATTCTAAAAGAGCATATGCATTGCATTTTTATATGTAATAAATGTATAAAAGATCTATATGAATTTAAGAAAATTAAGTAGGAACATGATAACAAATATCTAATTATGGTTTCCTGTGAAGCATGAAGAACTAGACATGATATGATTAGAATCAATTAGCAGACTAGAAACTTCGGAGAGTGAAAAATTTGGAATGTGATGGCATACTTCAACTTAGTGCATGCATATGCTGATAGATTTGAATACTTAGTGAGTGAGATTCTTTGGATCCTACTATTTATTTCTAGTGAGATCCTACCTCCACATAGATCATGATTCAGGAAAAGATTCATACTCAAGCCAGCAATATATGTATGTGCATGTGTTGTTAGTGTGTTTCAATGGACTAGTAGGTAGCTAGAACAACCTTAATCGTGTGATCAAGGCCACGGGTTGACACATTCTGTCGTAGGTCTAACCTATATGTTATCATGCACTTTGTCGATAGGTGGGTGGAGTCACTCTCGTCGAGTGGTTAGAGCCATGAGCTAACATAGATTTCATGTAGGGATCACATTGTGTGTTGTGCGCTATGTCCAGCCGGCAAAGAGGTGGAGTAAACTTGGTCGGGCAAACAAGTTAATGAGTCGCACCCAATTTTAGCATAGTCCAACTTGTGAAAATAAAAATAAAAAGAAAAGGTGTTGAGCTGGGTTGAAGTGTAAAAGAAAGGAAAAAGAAAAAGAAAAAGAAAAAAAATATTATGGAGAGTTTAGATGACAAGAGATAAATAGGGGAAAAAAAATATAGTTCTACAAACAGAGTTAGTAAAACTTAATATATGCTAGTGCTAAGGATAAGCCGGTGGATCTAAATGGGTTGAACAAACGAAAAATCTACAAAGCCTAGGATTTATTCATGTAATTGCTTATCTGATTATGAAAACAGAAACATAGTAAGATGTGTGTGAAGCTTGCATCTAAAATTTCTACTAGTCCTTATAAGTTTGCATGAAATACGAATACATTTGTTTTTAAATTTGCATCTATCCATGAGTATTTGATATTTTTGTATGTTTCTTGACTTGATTTGTATGTTGCCCCATTGATATGATGTGTAGGTTTAGTGGGGGTAGATGTCAGGATGAAATCTCTCAAGGAGTGTCTCTCTCTCTCTATCTTTCTCTATCTCTTCACCCCTCTCACTCTCTCTATCTCCCTCTCTGCCAATTCACAACCCCTTAGCTTGCCCCATCTCACACCCACCATCCCCTATGGTCTTGCACACTTCTACCAACAACTTTAGGGCTGATTGTTTATTCGGTGAGGAGGGTTTGCTCCTTGATTCCAAGGGCAGATAGAAAATGGACTCGTTGTGCTAGCGAGCAAGTAAATAGAGATGGTGTGTAGGGTAACACAGAGTTCCTTGATGAGAACTTCCACTTGATAGGTAGTCATTGGATTGGACTAAGCGAATGAGACTAGCTACAAGTGTGGCACTTAGTGATCTAGCTTCCCAAACTTGTGATCCTATACTAAGTATAAGTAGGGTTAGTTCTATTACTTCACTAGAGAATCCAAAGCTTGGTCATTCTAATAAGGCATACAATGAATAGCTAGTGGTAGAGTTGTAAAAATTGGTGAAAGCCTTGGCGAGCCCACTCTTGATGAACGAACCAAATAAAAAAAGGAAAAATTAGGAGAGAAAGAAGAAAAAGTGAAGGATATATTTTTGTTAGTGAAGTGTTAGGGGAAGAGTTAATGCAGGCCACCAAGTCTTGGCGGTGACAAAAGCTAAATAGAGACCTAATTCAGGTTGGTTCCCAGAGCCAAAATCAGCCTACTTCTCCAATTTTGAGCAACCACTTTGATACATATTCAGTGAATGTTGGGATTTGGCAAGTCCCCTTCTAGCCTCTTGGAATCTATATAACCACAATCTAGCATTCAAGAGGACATCATTCTTTGTGGCATTGGGATCCGCATTAGGATCCAACCCCATTTTCTTGACCAATCTCTGCATTTTGTTGCTAATTGCACACTATTGGGGGTCACTCTACGATGATTAAAAATGGCATGGGCCTCATAGTGGGGTTGGTTATTAGAATTATAGAGTGATTGAGTAGCTTGGATATAGTGTTTGGGTGTAAATCTATTGCATTTCTCTTGGAGAAACTCTTCATCATTGTTACATAGTTGTGGTATTCATCAGTGCTCTTGTATTGATTTTATCTAGTTCTATAATGGCTTGCTAGCTCACTATACTACTCGTTTGGAGCTTTTCCGATCTTTGTTATCATTTATTGAGCAAAGAAGTGAAGTTGGGGTTCTCTCTCATATGTGCACTTACCATTTTCTTTCCTCCATGGGTGTAGAGTTTCTCTTTTGCCAATGAGTGTCCTTACACACAAAAATGTTACAAAGTATACTTCCCTAAGGAGGAGCCTCCCTTGAGAAGAAGACATACTTGAAGTGTGAGTGCTTGTTTACTCTTATAGCTTTGAACTTTCCAAAGGTGGATTCCCCACTGCCTCCTCTTTAGTTTGACATGCATGGTGGGACCCTTGCATTTGTTGTGTGCGGCACTTAGTATAGTAACTACTTGTTTTTGCATTATTCTTTTCTTTTGCACCTTGCGAGTGGGTACATGACCCACACTAAAGCAGGTAAGGAGCCTCTTCTTGTACAAAGGAGCCTCAAGAAATCATCTTTACCTTTGGCTAGTCAATGTAGCTCCCTTCAACCCTTAAATTTGTGATTTTGTTGCAACCCCACTCTCAAAGGAGATAGCTAGAGGGACATTGGACTTCTCTTTGAATATTTCAAAAGAAGCACAAGTGCCAATGGAGGACATGTCCAACCTACTCTCAAGTTTGAACATTAATTCCCTACCTTTAAAGGGGCAACATATGAGGATGTAGATGACCACCTGAGGAGATTTATCTCCCTATGCCATAGTCGTGGGCTTCAAAACTACGAGGACGTAATGCTAGTGATATTCCCTTCAACATTGGAAGGTCTGGCAGACAAATGGAAAGCATTGAAGACCTTATTCTCTCAGACATTCCAATCAAGTGACTCCTCATAGCATGCCCTTAATCAACTCGAGAACCACACATTATGCCGATGTGAGTTATGTCATGAATTACATACTCCTACCAAAGCTCATGTTTCCTAGTTACCGCATGCATGAGGAGATTTCTTGGTCAAAAAGTTGATAGAAAAGGTGCCTCCTAGGTCTTCTTAGGAAAAACGCATGGAATCTCTCAAGCTTGATGCCACTCTAAACAACTTTGTAGAAGCTGCCTCTTACATAGAGGAGGTTAGGATGCATTTTGAAGGAGGAACTCAAGAAAATTATGCTATGAATCTTGAACCAATCAAGGAGCTCACAAGGGAATTACAAGAGATAAAGATATAGTGAAGTCAAAATGAAGAGAAGATTATCTCACCACCCGTGCACTAGAACAAAGATTTAGTGGTCCAACATTGTCGAGAAGTGGAGTTACACACCTCTCAAGACGTCCTAAGGCAAGTTTGGTGTACCACATGCAACAATAGTGGTCATTTTCACCAAACTGCCCCAATAGTGTAAGTTGTCAATTTTGTGGTAAAAGTGGCCATGAGGCTCCTGATTGTTATTACTTAAAGGGAGCTTGACAGAGAGACAACACTCAGATTCTTAATACTTTTTATGATAGTACATCAAATATACATAACAAAGAGGAGAATTGACAAAATAGCCCTAGATACACTAGACCATTGATGTGTTATCATTGTGGGGAGTATGTCCATATGCAAAATAGGTGCTCCTTACTAGAGGGTGCACCTTCGTGTAAACATTGTCCTGAGATCAAGGATCATTATATAAAAGATTGTCCTCTCGACCACCCATTCCGATGCATATGGTCACTGTGTCTCTAAAAGATGAAGGTATGGCCCCACAATCTTACATTGTTTTTTCATCCACTATGCCTATGATGACTAGGGCTATGCAAGTGACAACATGTGAAAAGGAGCAACACACAATCAAGGAAAGAGAAGAATGCAAGAGAGCTAACTTTGAAGAAGGAGTGGCCATTGAAGAAGCTTATGACACAATGAGAACTTCATTGAAGGAACAACCAACTTTCCCTTAGGAAAATTCTCAAGAGGTAAATATTGAGGAAGTGTTGAAAGGAATTCATCATAAATTTTGTTTATTATAGCCTATTCAAATGGATGCAAAAGTTAGAAGGGATCTGTTAAAAAGTATATAGTTTCCCTACATGATCCCGCCTCCTAGTATAGATGGTTTCATGGTTTACTTTAACCAAGCACCCTTCATAGACTATTAGAGTTGAAGGTTATCAACTTTTATGAAAGATGAAGTTCTCACTAGTGTTATTATACATGAAGGTTCTAGCATCAATTTGATGCCCTCTTTGACCATGAAGAAACTAAAACTGAATCCCACCAAGGTGGCACCCTTCACTCTTACATTAGCAGATCAACATTGGGTTAAGCCAATCCACATTATTGAAAAGGTACTTATGATAGTGCATGATTCTTAGTTTCTTCTAGAGGTTGTTGCTATTTCACTACCATAGGAGACTTCTTACCCTCTACTATTGGGAACGCCTTGGCCAAGGCAAGCAAAAGCTCTACACGATTGGGGAAAGAACAAGCTATGGATTTCAACAAACACTAACAATGAACTACACATACATCTAGAAGAAGGATCCCAAATTTCCAAGGCCACTAGTTATATTGTTGACCCTCAGGTAATTCTTTCTTTAGCGTAAGAAGATGATGGACTATTAAATTGGATGTCAGGGAGTGTAGAATGCTGTACACTAGAAATAGGTGAGATAAATGAAGATTTTGTAGTAGCGGCATTAGGAAACCAAAAAAGGGAAGAGATTCATATTGTTTAGGAAAAAAGTGAGATATATGTTTATTAGGAAACTAGATGAAGAAGCAGAAATTGGGTGCCATGAAGCTCAAGATGGGAACCTAGAAGATAGTGGCAAAGTAAACAAGGCACCCTCCATGGGCCAAAATGGTCTTTTCTCTGTGGAACCAACTCCTGCTCTAGAGCAAAGAGGTCAATTTTAACTTTTTCAAGAACCAACTACTTCTCTAGAGCAAGGGAATCAAGTCCAAAGTTTGTAGGTATCTCTAGAAAAGAAAAAATCACCAAGCGGGCCACTTGATCTTAGTGGCCAATTTCTATAAAAAGAGGATTACTACACTTCTTTCTCCAGGTGAACAAACAAAATTCAATAATTATTTAGATGTTGTTTTAAGATATGCAGTACATGACCAATCACCCCAAGCTACACCCTATGATTTCGTGTTACCTAAGGAGGTTTGTTTTTCATAAATCCCTTCAGAATGGACCATAGAGCCAATCTAAAGGCATGCGATAAGTAATGGTCTTGTAGCTATCAATGAAGAAGAATCATTGTTGCAAGATGTGAAATTGGAAGAGAAGTAAAATTGTCAATTGAGCAAAGCATAGAGTGATGGGATGGTATTGGGAAGAGACATTCCTTAGGTAAGATCAAATCATCATTACAATGCATCTAGGAAGAAGAAAAAACTAAGAAGGAAGCACCCTCAAGATGCAAAATTTCACTAGAGGACAAAGCCTCACTGGCTAGGTACTCCTACTACTAATTTAGGAGGTAGAAGCATCCAAGAAGATGGAAACTATAGCTCAGAATATAATCAGGAAGATGGGCACTATGACTTTCAAAAGGTTTGATGAAATGAGGAGGGAAGTAAAAAGGATTTATTGCCAATACTTAGGGGTCAAAATCAATGATATTAATGATGATAGGAAACTGATGGAGGGTGGAGTCTAATTCATTCAAATTCTCTAGGATAGAACCAAATAACTCATTATCTGTAACGTACTTCAGTTCTTGCAATTCAATTTTGTTTCTTGTAGTCCATTTCTACTTCATTTAGTAAGAAGAAAAAAGAGCACTTGCATTGGGATAGTGCAAAGGCTTGATGTGGAGGTTTGTAGAGTAGAAGAGTTGATACTATTCGAGTCAACCAATTTTAAATCTCTTTGGTAGAAGGAAGAGGATCAAGGTGTTGTTGTCGCAAGACAATTTTGCATTCATTCATGCTCATTGTGCTAGATGAAGTGGGGAAGTTTGGAAGGGGACATTGCTACAACAATTGGATTCAATGTCAAGAAAGTTCAATAAAAGAATGTAATCTTTACAATAAGACTATCAAGAGAAGCTAAGGCCTTTGTGGAGACATTATTTCAATAACACAGATGGTCTGATACATGTGGCTGACTCTCTGGATAGAGACAGGAAAGGGAGGACAGGTCTAGAGTTTAAAGCTATTGTGAATGATCCTATGATGAAAATAAGTGCAATACTAGTGGTTGCCAACAAGCAAGATCTGAAAGGGGAGTGTCACTTGCTGAAGTGTGCAAAGCATTTTTTCTATTTAATCTTTGGAAAAGGAGATGGCATATTGAAGGTACTTGAGCTCCAAAAGAAGAGGGCTTATATGAAGGCTCAAATTGACTCACAACAACTTTGAAAGAGATGCAAGAATCTAGAATGCCAACCTCAGTTGGTGGCTCTGCAATCTCTCGATGACCTATGAATTGGCGGCCTCCATGTATTGATGGAAGCGACATTCTGTTTGCCTTCTTGTTATCACAGAGATGATTTCCTCCTCTCTCTCCCTCTCTCTCTCTCTCTCTCCATATATCGCTTCCTTCCTTGTGGTCCACCATGCTTTTTCTTGCTTTTCTTATTCTTCTTCCTCTCTCTCTCTCCCCTTCTCTCTCTCTCTCTCTCCTCTCTCCCCTTAAAACCCCATGTGCACTTTGTCCACCATGCATTACTTCCTCTCTCTCTCTCTCTCTCTCTCTCTCTCTCTCTCCACAATCCACCACCCGCCCCCACATCCCACATGCCCACACCCCGTAATCCTCTCTCTCTCTCTCTTGTTGAGGAATCACTCACAAATTAGACATACAGACAGACATAAAAGAAAAAAAAGGGAAGGTGGACTTTTCAGAAAATCAAAAGCCTCAGTTGTACAGCGTGCGAAATCAGTCCGTTAACCAGAATCAAGAATTGTATGAGTAACAGAGTAATAAACCGCGGTGTGCGCATAATGCGCGCATAACATGAAAAGAAGAATAGGAGTGTGGAAGAGCGCGGAAGGAAAAAAGTGTATATATATACACCAAGGATGAGAAGACTCGGGATGATGATGTCGATGATGCTGATGCTGATGAGAGATGAGACAGAGAGAATATGAGGAAGTGAGAAGACGCCATAGATCGTGTATATATGAGTGAAGAGAGAGTGAGTGAGAAGTCCTCAGAAGACGCCATAGATCGCGTATGTACAGATGAATAACAGAAACCTAGAATGTCAGGTATTCATCTGAGAGAGATGGTAATAAGAAACTACTCAGTGTAGGAGAGTTTCTATAGCTTGAGCAAGAAAAGGCCAAGCTAATTTGTACACATCTTCTCTAATAGAAAACACATGTTCATGTGGAAGTTTGCGTGCATTGTTTGCATGTAATGAATCTGAGTTTTTGTGTTACGGTAGAAAGTTCGTTAACCATTAACAGTTACAGCTGGTTACTAAATGTGTCCCTCGTTACTCTCTCAGTAAACGAATGTCTCGGTCAAAGACATCTCAGTAAACGCTTTTCGGTTAGTTAATAGTTTTCTCAAGAAGCGAGTTTTCCGGTAGAACAACGAAGCATATCTCGTAGTAGAATTCGAAGCTTTGTATGAGAGATAGCTCATCTTGTAGCTATACGTCTCTACTTTAAGCTGATCACAGTTTCTGGTGAAAGGGATAAGTACACACAGTACAAAGTCTAACCGGAAAGTGGCACTTCAGAACTGCGAAGTTTTCCCTAAACTTCAAGAAGAAGTTCATTCAGTGAAGGAAGCTCACGTATCACTTCCTTACTTCACATAAATTCATTTGAAGTAATCACGAGCAGAATTGAAGTTCATTCGGGTGATATTCCGGTAAAATTTTGGTGACGACCCAGTGACAGTCCAGTGAAGTTCCGGTGGATTTTAAGTCACAGTTTAACACAGTTAAGCAACAGTAATCCTGCTAAGCTATTGTTGATTACAGAGGTGTTCTATATCACTCTAGCTTAGTTCTCTATTCGGTGGTGCGGCAATTTCCACAGGCCTGACAAGGTTCAAGCCTTTGCCGTGATGACATCCGCAACAGCGGTATCAGAGCGAAAGTTAATCGCCCACATCTCTCTCTCTCTCTCTCTCGTCGCCATCTGCCACCTACCCCTTGTGGTCTCCTGACCCCATAACTATCCTCTCCCCATCACCCACCTCTCTCCACCACACCACATATTCCTAGTTCCACAAGACATTCCACCCATGTGTCTACTATTCCTTAGGAGCCATAGTTGAGAGTGCTTCTTCCCACGTCATTCCACTATCCACAGACCGATGTCTGTCCATTCTATTGTCCATAGAGCTGCAGGCCACATCACTTGTGCTCTTTTTCTCCCCCTTTCTCTATCTCTCTAATAAAGATGGCACATGATCTTTCTTGATTTCTCCTTCTTTCTCTCTAAGTGAAGTAGTGAGATGATCAAGCAAGAAAATGCACTACAAGAGCCTCCATCGACTTCCATATTAGCGAGCAGAGCAAAACTCACTGTATTTAGGTGTTTCTTAGAGCTAGGAAATATGCCTCACCAATTTTAGTGGTTTGTTAATGGTGTATTGCTCCAATGCTTTGGAGCTAGTTGGATCAAAGCATAGAAAGATAGTTGGTTTTGTGCTAGGAATTAATGAGAGAGGAGAAAAAACTCCATTTCCCTCTCTCTCTCTAATTTTTTTTCTCTCTCTCTTTTCACCCCTCTTGGTCTCTCTCCCTCTCTGCTAATTCACAACCCTCTAGCCTCGTGCTCTCTCACATTTGCCATCCCTTGTAGTCCTGCATACATCTGCCAACAATTCAAGGGCTGATTATTTATTCGACGAGGAGGGTTTGCTCTTGGACTCGAAGGGTAGATAGAAAATGGACTAGTTGTGCTATAGACTAACTAAATAGATATGGTGTGCAGGGGAACATAGAATTCCTTGTTGAGAACTTCCACCTGATAGGGAGTCCTCGGATTAGACTAAGCACATGAGAATAGCTGCAAGTGTAGCAAAAATTATAGAATATATACATGAATAAGAAAATCCTCTAATTATATATCAGGATTTAAAGTACTCCAATATTCCTTTTTATGAGAAATTATTTTCCAAAGTATCAGATTTTGGCTTGGCCAAGCTTGCATGAGTTGGTGACAAGACATATCTTTCAACATGTGCCATGGGATTTTATGGGAATTGATCATAGGAAGGAAGGCCACTAATTATACGAAGAGAGTGGGAAAGCATAACCTTGTTTCATGTGATCAATCCCTCTTTAAGGATAGAAAGACGTTTCACCAAATGACTAATCCTTAACTCCAAGAACATTTTCCTATTAGGGATCTATTTCAAGCAATGGTTATAGTGACAATGTGCTTACATGAGCACGCAACCTCAAGGCCCCTTATTGCACTGAATGATCTCGCTTCCCAAACTTGTGATCCTATGCTAAGTCTTAGTAGGGATCACCAAAGCATCCAAAGCTTGGTCATTCTAATAATGCATAAAACAAATAGTTAGTGGTAGAGTCAAGAAAATTAGTGGAAACCTTGTCGAGCCCACTCCTAATGAATGAACGAAATCAGAAAATGGAGAGCCAAGAAAGAAAGAAGGGAAAGGGAAGGATATTTTTCTGTTAGTGAAGGTCACACCAAGAGCTAATGCAAGCCACCAAGCCATGGCAGTGACAAAATCTAAATTGAGAACTAATTAAGGTTGGCTGTTAGAGCCAAAATAAGCCTACTTCTCCAATTTTGCGCAAACACTTTGATATGTAGTTTGTGAATATTGGGACTCACCAAGGCTCCTTCTAGCCTCTTGGAGTCTATATAAGAAGAGTTTGGCATTTAGGAGGACATAAATCTTTGTGGTAGTAGGATTCACATTTGGATCCAAAACCAATTTCTTGACCACTCTCTGCATTCTTTTGCTACTTGCACACTGTTGGGGTTCACTTTGTGGTGCTTCTACACGGCATGGGCCTCTCACTTCAGTTGCCTATTAGCATTATAGAGTGATTGAGTAGCTTGGATATAGTCTTTGGGTGTAAGTCTGTTGCATTTTTCTTGGATATAGTCTTGATCCTTGTTGTAGTTCAGTGTTCATCAATACTCTTGTATTGATTTTTTCTAGTACTGAAATGGCCTATTAGCTCAGTGTATTACTCCTTTAGAGCTTTTATGGTTTGGGAAATCATTTATTGAGAAAAGAAATAAAGTTGGGGTTCTCTCTCATATGTGTACTTATCATTTTCTTTCCTCTATGGGTGTATTGTTTCTCCTTTGCCAGTGAGTGTACCTCCACATAGAAATGTTATAGGGTATACTTCCCTAAGGAAGAATCTCCCTTGAGTAGAAGAAATCTAGGAAGTGTGAGTGCTTGTTTTCTCTTATAGTTTGGAACTAGCCAAAGGTGGATACCTAGTACCTCCTCTACAGAATAGAAGAAAACAAAAGAATTTAGGAAGTGGAAAAGAAAATAAGAAGAGGGATGAGAATATTTATCAAATGTAGATGGGAATATCAAAGATATTTAAGGAGAGTGAATATGAAAGTGAATGAAAAGAGATCGGAAAATACTTAAGTACCATGTCTCCTAATCTAAATTGGAGTAAAGAAAGGTTCAAGAATGTTTGAAGGATATCAAATAATCATTTTTTGAAAGACAATTTGCTCTGGAGAGGTAAACTTGGAATGAACAAAATTCTTTAGCGAGTTGTAGGTTGTAACGGAGCGAAAGTTAAAAATTATGAGTGAGATGCATAGTTTGTTATGGGCTAAACACAAATGCTTTAAATGAACATACGAGAAGATAAAAGAAAGGTATTGGTGGCATGCAATGTACCCAGACATTGAGAATTGTGTGGCCACATGTAAGACTTTTGCATGTATTCTCGAATGTAAAGTATAGGGATGAATTGCATCGAACATATCTTTTGAACATCCATTATAAAGGGGTTGTTTATTTGTTCGTGATGCCATTAGGAATGCATCAGATATGATACATTATACTCGCAAGAGACAATTTGATCAATCATGTTGAAGGGAGAGAGCTGAGAACAAAAAATACAAGTAATGTATGTAAATTTCTACTAGAAGATGTATTCAATAAATTTGGATATGTTGAAAAAGGTGAGCTTGACGCTCAAGAAGCAAAGGATTTCTTTGAAAAATATGGTATTCAGCTATCACTCACCACAACATATAATCGAGAAGCCAATAGAAAAATTCAATGTGCGCATCCTCCAATTATTAAAGCATTGGCAAAAGCATGCGATGGGAAAATCAAGAATTGGCCAAAGTATGTTTCTTTTGCCTTAAATAAGAGGACATGTACAAGAACTACTGGTTATATGCTAGTGGAGCTAATGTATTGTAAAAAAACATATACCACCGATGGAGTCACATGCTCTGGCTTGGACCTCATGGCCCTTGGATAATATGTCAAGAGAGCTTTTTCTTACAGTACGATTTCTTCAATTAGAAAGAGGACAGAACCCCGTAGAAGAATTTCATAGATGAATTTTGTAGAAGAAGCTATAGTCAAACTCATATCATCAAGAGAAAAGAATAAGATAGCATTTGACAAATCCCATAGATTAAGGGCTAAGGAGATAACTGAAGGTGATTGGGTGCTTGTCTATGATAGTTTGTTATACATGCAGTATGAATCCTATCGTAAATTACTAAAGAGGTGGTTCACGCCTTACATGATATGTAAAGTGTTTAACAATGGCACGGTATGTAAAGTGTGTAACAATGGAACTTACTTAGAGAGTTAGATAGAACAAAGCTAAAAGAACTGATCACTGGGAAAAGAATAAAAAATTTTAAAAGAAGAGAAAAGAAGAACTATGAAACATTGATAGATGAAGAAAAAGAAGGAGAAGAGGAAGAAGGAGAAGAAGAACTAGAAGCTCGGGGATCAAGGATATAAGTTGATACAAAAGAGAAGAAAATTTAGGATTGAAAATTCAAAAGATGTAAATATGTATGTATGAGTGTGTGTGTGTGTGTGTTTGTAAAAAGAAGATTTATCTAATATAAATGCAGGACTAAATATTTGTTGCATTATGCTGACATGCAGACCTAATAAAAGCTGAAGTAAAAGAAAATAGAAGATAAAAAATGAGTGACACTATCATTCAACTCTTGTAATTTGGGAAAGTTAATATCGGAAGAAGATGATCATGCGACTAGTCAAAGACAGCGAACAAGTCCAAAGATTGGGGAGGTTTAGATAGACGTGCTAGAGGAGGGAATGCAAATAGATGAACAAATGCAAGAAGAGAACAACATCGAGTTTATATGGATCTTTCTTCTTTTGGCAATGAGGAGGCTTAGACAAGAGGAAATGCTCTGAACAAAGTCCTAGATTTCATCCATGTTCAATTTAAATAAATAAAGGTAAGGTACTATTTTTTATGTTTGTGCTCATTTCAAAGATATCTTAGAATCAACGGAGTAAGACAACAAATTAAAAGCTTGGAAGTCGACATTTCCTATTGTAAATACATAAAGGTGAGTGATGTTTTCTATCCTTGTGAAATATCAATGTGTGTATATATGTCTGTTATGTGATCGTGTTTCTCTTCAATCTAGAATTTTGGAAAGGATTTTTGAATGAACTTTAATAATGTAAATAAGTTGTATACAAGGATGTCAAGTAATTCACAATTTTCTTTAAATTTCTAGAAGAAATATTAAACCCATGATAGTAAGGAACTAGAACTGACAATAAAGAAAATGAAGATGATTGAGATTGTGGATTTAGAGAAGCTTGTGATGCTACACAAGTGATATGCTTTTGTTTTCCTTATCTCTTCTTTCATATATGTATATATGAGAAATTCATGCTACAAGTATGCGATGTACAAAGAAAGGTGTAAATATTATGGGAATTAAGTAGATTCAAAATGTCATACATATATTATGATTATGTGGAATACAAGTGGCAAGAGATTATATGAGTAGAATGGGTAAGCAGACTAGACCTTTTTGGAGTGAAGGCCTACGAAAGTGAAGGCAAGACTTAAACTGAGTGCCTATATATGCTAGTATACATGAATGCATGATGAGCAAGAGTCTTTAATTTCTACTTTTTATTTTATCCCTCACCTAATCCTACCTCCAAATAGATTATGATTTATGTATGTGTATGTGTTGGCAGTGCACTACGATGGGCTACTACGTGGGTGGAGGTACCGTGCTAAGGTGAATAAGGCCACAAATCAATGCTAGCTTCATCATATGGCTTGACCTCCATTTTTTCCTAGGGAAATGAATTGTACTTTGGGAAAGCAAGCTCCTAGAGATTAGTATATGCATGTGCTTGGAATAAGCTATTGGATATGAATAGGTTAATCAAATAGAAGAGCTACAAAGCTTACAGTTCATTCATATGATTGCTAGTCTAATTGTATTGGCTCTAACATAATAGATTAGGTCTGAAACTTGTATCTACTTTATTCTCTAAGTTCATACAAAGTTCAATACATTTTCATGGAGCAAGCATGTGTTTGTTTCTAATTTTTCAAGTTTATCTACACCAAACTATGATTATTTGATGCTCATTTATGATTGTTTTGTATGTAGATTTGCACATCCAAAGGATGCACAGGTTTAGACGGGGGTGATGTGCTCTTAATTCAAAGTTAAGCTGTAAAATCAAGCATGAAATACCAATTTAAAGCTCGACTAAAGGTATGTTAGAGTGAAATGAAATGGTTAAAAGAGCTACTTTTGTAGCTAAATTAATGAGCGATGTCCATATGAAATGGTATCAACATGATCTAAGAAAGGAAAAAATTATTTATTACTTTATCTTTCATCATTATGACTTGAGGTAGGATCGACTTGTTGAGACTTCCATGCTCCACCCTTTTTTCCAAAGAAAGAATCATTCTCATGCAAGCTCTTTTATCCCACATACAAGGGTATTCTACCAAACTTCATACAAGCAAGGCCTCCCTTCACTCCACGTAAGCTCATTCACTCTAGCCCATTTCCAAGAGTGTGCTCCCTCTCCTCATGGAGTCTCCATGCTCATAGAGCATCATTTGTAAGTTCTTTCTGTTTTAATCTACTCATCATGTTTTCATATCTTTTGTTTCTTCCTCCATAGTTAGTTTATTTTGTGATTAACTGTATAGTAGGAGTATTGACTTTTCATTTCAACATGGTATCAGATCATGTATTCATTTCTTCCTTTTGGTTTCATGTTCTAATGTTCTTCATTATCATAGAATTATTTCATCTTCATTGTCATTAGTTTAAATCCATTCTTTCTTAATCCCACCCTTGCTTGTCGTTCTAATAAAATTCTTTTAAGCACTATCTTCCTTCATCATTTTTGTATGTCATCCTATTGCAAGTTGCATCTATTATCTTATCAGCTTAGAAATTTCTATGGTGCAAAATAAGTGCTTCTAAGCACTATTATGAGGTTAATCACAGTTTACACATTCATGGAGATTTTGGTTCATAGTCCAACAGCATAGAGAGAATGCTAAAAATGTTCAACATGAACTTTTCAACATCATAATCTACTATGCACATCAAGCGACAAAGTATGATGCTTCTAATGTTTTCTCAAAATGATGTTATGGGGGAAAAGAAGAGAAAGGACTACATCATTTTATATATGATAGAGAGTTGAAGGAAAGATGAGACTTCATCTTCGCTATCAAGTAGTAGCCATGGCACATATTCACAAGATACAATAGTCAAAATCTTCTAAGGGCCTTTGCAAAGGGAGGTAACTTTTGCACTAGTAATTCTTCAATTCCATGGTGCTATATACAATTGGCTCATCTCTATTTGATGTGGAATAGTTAGAGAATGAGAGAAGATAATCTTAAAAAGTTGAAGAAAAGAAGAGCGCGAGCATCTAAAGCTAGTAACAATGACCTGCTATTGGTGGCCAAGGTGAATTGTCTTCTCGAAGAGCTCCCCAAGCATATCAATTCTAAGGATATATGTGTAGAGAGAATATTGTCTAGATAGAATAGCTCTAGTCTTTTCTTTGTTGTGATCAAATGCAAAGAGAAAAAGAAGCGAGAATAGTTGGAGTCTTTTCTCTATTGCGAGAAAATACAACACGAGAAGAAGAAGCACTCCTTATCACAAGCTAGAGATGCAATAGAATAAGAGATGTGTAGAAAACAACAAAGATAGACAAGGATTAGTTTGTTGCCCACCACCACAATCAATGTCCTCTTCTCAGAGAAGAAGAATGGCAGATTTGGCTACGTCTTCTCAAATCTTGGCATTGAAGGAGAGCTCCATCCAAGTGCTTCGGAGAGATCCATCCAGTTACTTCACCACTGTATAGAGAGCAAGCGATGAGCAACAAATCTATTAGAATTTGGCGGGAGAGATACAAGGAGATGTGGACATTGGACACATCGGATATCGGGCTAGAGGTAACATGCTTAGGTAATCACTAAGGAAAGAATGCAAAAAGTCTGGATTTACTCAAGATGGATGTAGGTGTTGTTGACAGAAGGCTCGTGCTATTTTAAATGTCTTGATACAAAGGATCTTCACTGGCAGATGGTAGCGAAGAGAGATGTGAGCTAAAATAGCCAAGAAAATATTTTTGCTCAGAGATGTATAAGAATTTAGTGGCCTTTAGTGCTAGAGTGAAGCTTCGCATGGTGTCCAAATGGCCAAAAAAAAAAGATGGCCAACAGATGGTAGGATCCTCTTAAATTTTGGAATTACTCACTTATGTCATATAACTACTCTACACATATAAGTGCTCTGCACGCTTTCCTTTCACGCCTTTCTCTGTGATTCTACTATTTTTGGCATGCTTAGATGGAGGTCGAAATACAAGAGTAATTCAATATACACATTATGAGGGTACGTGGCTGAACATATTTTAAATTCAAAAACTCATCCTAGCGCCACATGTTCACATGATGTATTCATCTTATGCAACTCAGGGAAATATTTCATGCACTCTTTGTAAGGGAGTAGACACCACCTTCTTAAAGAAGGTAGGAACTTCTCAATGCCATTTGAAACACTTCAATCTTGAAGCCAGGTACTTCTATCTTGAAGCAAGGTATACTCTCAAATGAAAATGTACTAGATTGCTAAAGAGTTAATTTTATTGAGCTCTACACCACTCAAGCCCCATGTAAAGGGATTAGACACTATTCTTTAAAAGAGTAAGAGCTTCCCTATGGCCTACACAAATGTGTTAAAGACATGTTTCTACTACAAAGAGAATTGAAGGGAGCATACAACCAATAAGGAGGACTACATCAAAACATAGGCCAAATGCTAGTGTAGAAGACCAAAGCAAAGACACAAACAATGATCCCATCAAGAATAGACAACATTTCATAGACGTGAGATGCACTCGAGTTCTTTGCTCATGGAAGAAGGTTGAATGTAGGTTTTTTCATGTTGATTTGTTGCAGGCTGAACTGTACTACTATTTGACTTCAGCCAATTTACTGAAATAAAGCGAAAGTACTCAGTGTAATTGAAGTCATTCATTTCGACATAAGATCTAACTTTCAAGCTATTAAAATTTTATTTGTAAAGAAATAAAAGTGGCTAGAAATCTCTCCATGGGTGCTTGCTTTAATAACATACTGTCATGTGCAGATTTTTCTATTGGAACTTAGTGATTCACAATGTTCTTGACCTTGAGTGATGTGAACCTTAAGTGAAGGAATGAGCTTATTGATAACCTTGCAAACCGAGATCACCTCACACTCTCGATCGTCAATAACTAACCTTACTACAGAAAGAAAACAGACCACTTTGCCTCGAGATTCATAGTTCTCTAAGGAGTTTGTTGATTGTCAAAACATGTCTCCTCCGGATATGTCAAATACTCTGTATGTGGTTGATAATTTTTGTGTATCTTAGTAGAATCGATTGCGATAGAGACAAGGGAAAAAAACTCAAATCACTTCTCTTCTTCATGATTCTGTAACGCACTTTGCAGGCATCCACGCAATTTGTGAAGAAGCTTGTTGCCGCTGTCAAACTTTATCAATGAGAATTTAATTTCTTTCTTTTTCTTATGCTAGACATCAAGCGCACTAGAAATCTTACAACTGACTTAAAAATAAATGTGTACAAAATTTTGGGCACATTTATTTTAGACACCACATGATTTTTCTTAACGCCCATAAGGAAAAGCTACAAGAACCAACTTGCTATCTTAATCTTTGTAAATGAACTCATACGTCATCAAACTTCGATTTTGTGGAGCATGTGAATATGCGAAACTTCCTTAAAAGAATGACTAAATTCGCATTAAAGATGCCTTCTCAAGACCTAAAATGATGCCATTTTTTGTGCGTAATACGATGCTAAAGAGGAAGTTCATTGAAGCATGCTGGCAGTGGAATTTTGGAGCTACGGTTCGTGGGTTCGTGGCTTGAGGTCTCCCCCTTCATGCAAGGCTTCCATTTTGTGCTCTTTCACTATTCCCTATTATTCATCTACATCATCAGTTGCTCTCTCTTCTGAGGGGGCCTCTTCGTGGTGTTCTCCCTCGGACGGGGGAGCATGGGTGCATAAGGTGGCTTCAATACTATCCCCCTCGACACAGAATAGGTGATTTCATCTCCCAACTAGATGATGTCCCAGGTACAATGCTATGTTGAGAAACATAGCCCATCAGCAGCTTCAGACACTGAAATCTAAGGCACAACGGTGAAAACCCTTGATGTCTCCGCGAGTGAGCAGAGTGCCCCACCTTCTTCAATAGTAGGTACATCAAACTTAATCCCAGGTGAGCACGGCAAGTCTTTTGTGAGGTGCTTTCCCAAGGTAAAAACTCCTTCGATTTCATTAGAAATATAGGAATTTACTTTGAACCACACTCTATCAAGAGTAAAGAAGTTAGTTTAGATGTCTCGGGTTGGCAGGATATAGCTATTGAATAGAATGTGAACACTGTCGAGGAGTCCACTCTTGTCATTGCTAGAACTCTTTCTATCAATGGTAGAATAAGCTCATTGACAGAGTAGTGATTGCTCTTTGTCATGGGCCTAGGCCCCCTCAAGAAGTGTTGAAGTAGTGAAGTAGGTCCAACTGGGAAAGTAGGGGCTTGTGTGTCAAGCACATTCAATATTTACCAAGCACATATTTCTTGTTTGCTTTTTTTATGACTCTAGTAGTGTGCTCAAGGTCATCATAGAGGTTGAGTGGACTATTAGATTGACTCTTGTATCTCTTTTTAGGTGATATGTCCGTTTTAATATTCAAGGACCTAAGCACACTATGGTCCCCATTTGGGTAGAATTCCCCAACCTACTAGTGGAATTCTACCCATGGATTGATGGGCTATTCTCCTTGATTGGCAAAGTTTTGGGACAAAGGGCAAGAGGGGGAATTAATCCCAAATGGGATCCTCAAGTGCTTGCTGAAATTGACATTGCTAAACCAGTTAAAACATTTCTTTTAATTAAGGACTTTGATTGTTTATGTCTACATGAACAGAAGGTAGTCTACAAAAATTTCCCCAATGCGTGTTTCAATTGTTATAAGAAGAGACATTGGATTAAGGACTTCCCTCTCCTTAAGGAGAATACTTACAATCCCTCTATCAAAACATCATATGAAACCTCTCCTCGAAAAGTTAACTAAGTCTAGGTACCTAACAAAATCCAAGTAAAACCAATGAACAAGAAGGGTAAGAATTGGATCAATACTTACAATGTGCTTCTTGAAGATGTTTTTTAACCCCTTTTCTGCTTCATTTGAAAATCTGAGTAATGTGAAACCTTTTAAAGATAAAATGGTTCAAAAAACTGTTTATGGAGAGTCTTCAGCCCATATGGAGACTTGTAGAATAATGATTCCCAATGGGCATTTGGGGTTTGAACCCAATCGAGATGCAGGGTGGGCTGCGGTGATCAAGAAGAAAAAAATGTCTCAGTGGAAACCAAATTCTATTTTAAAGATTGCTCTTGGTAGCAACCCTAACTTTTTATTGTTTGATGACCACAAGTTCTCTATAGAGCTAAACAACGAGGATGATGCTAATATAAGAGATCTCCAACAAAAGGGATATGAAGGTGAAGATCCCCAATCAACCTAGAAAGAGAATGAAGCTCCTTCTCGCTACAATGTCACTATAGCAAGGAGGAAAGATGGTATCTCTAAACATAAAAGGAAAGATATAGTGAAAACTTATGTGTCCTTGAAGAACATAAGTAAATGCGTTTCTCGTGCATTAGGTTTGGTCATTCTTCTACTTTCATCATGAATGCGATTAATTTGCGGTCTTTTATCATTAAAGGTATATATGATCCAGTTAGGGCTAAGTGTCTGGCTAAGTGGATGCTTCACTTGTCCGTCATGCCAAAAATCATTTGTTTGTAGGAAATTAATCTTAGTGGTTCTAAATTACTCTTGCACCTTAACATTGTGTCTAATAACCATAAGTGTTTTTTTACAAACCACCTACAAGGGAGAGGCGGCTCTGTTTTCGGTGTTTCCCACTCTCTTAATCATATCATTTAGGATATGTTCATCAATCCCACCCATTAGTGGGTTGGAGTATCTCTCAAAAAGCCTTTAAATTGCTCTATCATTATTCTTAATGTTGTGAATTCCCCTCCCTTAGAACTACATTTTGGGAGGAGTTGTGTAGCATGCCCGAACCTATCTTTGTTGTTGGGGATTTTAACATGGTAACTTCTATTCATCACCATTATTTGTCAAGAGTGGTGCTCTTAATTGAGGCTAGTTTCCACCCATGACCTTATTGATATATCTAGTTATTTTGGTTTTACTTGGAACAATAAGCAAAAAGGTGATAGCTACTTAGTTGCCCAACTTGATAGGTGCTACATCAATATTCCCTTCCTTCAATAGTTTTAGGACGTGAAAACCTCTCTAGATCATTCCCTTTTCATTTTATTTCATGCCCCCTTGTCCATAACCCTTAGGAATAACTGCTTGAATGTCAAGTCTGGTTGGCCTCACTTGGATCCCTCCTTGTTCAAAATTCCTTGTGTTGTGGAGAAGACCAAGGTCATCTTCTCTACACACTTTAGTAAAAACCCTAACCCTTTTGTGGCTTGCACAAGGGTTGTCAAAGACGTTGAGTCTCGCTTCACCCATTTTAGAAACCTTAAGAAGTTCATTAGAGCCAATAGGAGAAGGTTAATCTCTAGGGATATTGCCCTTCTTTCTTGCTCTCATGATCCACTGTAGAATAACATGGATAAAATTTTCTTCCTTCAGGATCAATAAAAATATGAGGAGTACATTGAAGCTAGTGGTATTCTCTCCTCTTCAAGAGACTTTTGGGCTGGAAATCTGGATAGACCTAAAAAAAGTATGTTCTCTTTAATAAAAAAAAGAAGTGTAAGGACATCATACTAATGTTGATGAAAAAGTATGGTGGTTATGCTATCAATGTTGAGGAGACTTTCTAGGAGGTTATGAGCTTATTTACTAACTTTTTCTCTTGTTCTCCCAAGCGGGGGAGGATATCCATGGAGCGAGGGCCAAAATTGCTCTTAAAAAGAAAAGACCTACTCCTCCTAGCTTGGCTTCCTTGTTGGACCTACCCCTCATTGCCACTGAGGTTAAAGAAACCAATGGTAAATTGAAATCCTGCAAAACTCTTGGCCTTGATGGCCTTCCAAATGTGTTTTTCATTGCTCTCAAAGATTTCTTAACTCCGTTCATTCTCTTGATTTGGAAAGAAGTTGTTCGTAGATGCACTCTTTCTATTGAGATCAACACTGGAGTGATAAAATTGATTCATAAGAAGGGACCTAAAAAGGATCTAAATAATTGGAGGCCCATTACTTGTTTGACCACTATTTATAAGATATTTGCCTCTTCTCTTCCTAGCAGACTTAGCCCTATGATGTAAGATGTCATCCTCTTGGAGAAAAAAGGCTTCATAAAGGGTAGATTTATATTGCATGCCATCATCTTGCTTTGGGAAGGAAATGAGTATAGTAATGAGTCCAATCAGCCATTTTACGTCCTCAAAATAGACTTTGACAAAGCTTATGATAGGATTGAGTGGGACTTTGTGGTTTAGTCCCTCCATGACCAATGTGTTTGAAAATGCTTTATCAAAGCTATGAGCACCTTGTTTGGTAATGCCCATTCCAAAATTTCCATTAATGGTACCCTCTCACCACCCTTTAGATTAAGAAAATCCATTAGGCAAGGCTACCCCCTTGCTCCCCTTTTGTTTGCTAATTATCAATGACTCATAAGGTTGGCTTATTAAAGAAGATCTGGCCAATGATAAGATAGAGGGAATATCTATTCTTGGGTTTCATAGATAGCTTTGTCTTCAGGCTTTTGCTAATGATAACAACATCATCATGAAAGCTAGCACTAGCTCCACTCAGTGTTTCCTTGACTATCTCCACGCATTTTGCCTAGCCAGTGGGTCTCATGTCAACCATAAAAAGACTGCCTTTAGAACCTCAACTAACCATATACTTGACTCTATTACTTCCCTTCGCTGTGAAATTATAAAGAATGGGAAAATTTTCAGACTTTTAGGTATTCCCATGGGTTTCCATGTCTCTTTTAGTCAAGGGAGGGATTGGGTCTTGCATAGATTTAGAGGTAAGATTTTTCACTGATATGCTTGTCAAACCTCCTTGTCTCACAGAGTCCTTGTGCTTAATCATTACATTCTCTCTTATTTGTTATATTTTCTCTCATGATGGATGCCTAACAAAAAGCATTTCAATCATGTCATTGCCCTTGCCAGGAGGTTTTTATGGGGTGGTAAGTTGCAGCATAATAGGTTCTACTACTGCACAAGATGTTGCTGTAGGAGAGGCTCCTCCAAAGAATTTTAAGAAAAGGAAAGACTTTTTGATAAGGATTCTCCATAAACGCAACTCTCGATGGAGATTTAACTAGAATTTTGACCAATGGCACCACATATTTCTCTATATCTGGGTTTTCCCTATCAATATTAAGCAAGCCTTTTTACTTTGGCTGATTATTTGTTGGAGGAGGTGGTGGATAGATACAAGAAATGAAGTGATGCTACAAAATCCTGCTTGACACCAGCCAAGAACAAGTTTTGGAGAGTATAGTAGATCCCTTGAGCTTCCTAATGATAAAGAATAATCACATATGTGCTTTGGATCATGATCGTTTAATGAATGGATCAAAACATATGAGTACAAAGTTCAATCATGAACTAAGACTTGCCATTTTAGTCTCTACACATGTTCAATAAAAAGAACACTGCTCTCAACCTACTAGCAATTAGCTAAATTCATTTTGGGAGTACCTAATTAACTTAGATAACTACCAATCATAAGTTATTTTAACAAAAAGATTAGTTGTACACAAAGAATGATGTTTATCAAATTGGAAGAGTAGCTTGACATTTTCAGGGTGCTACAATATATAGACCAGTGAGAGGAGATGTGATGATATCTTCAGACTGCGAAAAGCAATGATACTGAAATTTTGTAGCTATGAAATAGACAATATGTTGAATCTATAGCATTTTAAATCACATCAAATGATCAAGTATGCATTGAGAACAAGCTTTCAAAATTCCACTATTCTGAGATTATCAAAGCAGAGAAATGAGGTATTGTATATGTATAAAATCACATAAGAATTCAATGACATGGGCAATCTATAATTGCACTATGTGAGGTTAGTGAAGTGGCTATGGAATGAGCTCACTAATCACACAAATCCCTCATAATTGATCTCACTAATCGGGCTCTATTCCATGCAAGGTTTTGATCTAGTTTTATAGTTAAAGTTGGAGCCAAGTTTTGAATTCAAATTCAAATTCTCACCATAAAGTGAGTCCTAAACTTTAGACTTTACTCTCTCATCTATCATCCACCAAGAGTTTAAAATTTGATTCCTCCTAACTCCATGTGGGGATAGTGCAATTAACATATGCACTTTTACAAGTATAAAAGGTAAATTGACTTTGACAAGGGAATAATGATATGCGACTATATGAGATAAATGATAATTTTCCAGGTATGTAGGCTTGGATTCATTTGCACCAAGAACTCTCCATCAAGCCTAACATGCTTGCTCATCATTCATCCTCAATTTCTCGCAAGCTAGTTATCATCTTGAACCTATTCATCTTAGTCCCATCCAAAGATTTTGTGAGCATATCTGCACATTACATATTTGTAGACACATAGGACAAGTGGATGTCTTTGCTAAGTAGCTTCTCTCGTACATAAAGATAGTTCAATTCAATGTGCTTAGTACTTGCATGATACACACAATTAGCAGCGAGATGAAGTGAACTAGGTTTATCTCCAAAGATCATTGGAGTATAAGAATGTAATCCCAAACCTATGTAAAGCTGCTTGAGCCACATAGCCTCTTTTGTTGCATTTGCTAAGCCTCTATATTCTACTTGTGTTGATGATAATGCCACAGTTGGTTGTTTCTATGATGACCATGAAATTAGCTTTGATCCTACAAATGATAGTAGCCAAACATGCTCCTCCTATCATCCATGGGGCTAGCCCACTCTGCATTAGAATACATCTATTATCCAAATCAAAAGTGAATGGATCAAACAACCCTTCATTTATGGTACCCATTAGATATTATAAGATCCTCTTGGTAGCTTCCATGTGAGGTTTTCTTGGTGTATGCATAAACTGGCTTGCCTCATGAGAATGAAGTTTGTGGTTGAGTTTCATGGGTGTACCTGCAATTTTAGTGTTCTCCATCTTGAATTTTACCAGCATATCGTGAATGTACTTCCTCTGAGTAATAAAGACTCTAGAATTTATATATACAAGTTCTAATCCAAGAAAGTATGTTAATAAACCAAGCTGATAGATTTTAAACTCTTTCTTCATTCCAGATTATATTTGCTTGATGCCATTAGCATCATTCCCTATAATGATAATATCATCCACATAATCCCATAAGTAAATAACTTCTCAATTAGTAGTCTTCATGAACAAAGAAGAATTTGCTTTGCTAGAAATAAGTATTTGAAAAGTGCATGTTTCTGGTATCTACAACCTCAAATGTAAAGAGTCTACCATATTTCTCACCTTTTGCAATCCTCTTCAAGCCTTATTGAGGGTCTTCCATGTATGCTCCATGCCTTTTGAATCTAACCTCTAAGCCTTTCTCAACAATCTGATCAACATTGATTAGGTTTTTCTGTTATGGTTGGCACATATAATACCTTACTTAAAAGGTTCATGTTACGATTAGAAGCCTTGACATTTCCAATCTTCTTAGGAGAGTGTGTATTGTCATCACCTGTCTGTACTTCATGCTTCCCTTTAGGTTCTTCATGATTCGACAACCAGAATCTATATAGAAAAGATGATCGTCATTTTTACCTTGCTTGGATGTCGTGTTCATGATCACCATAGAATCCTCTTGGTCTTCTGTGTAGTTGTTATAATCTCTTAAAAATCTAAAGCCTCCATGATAGTTGTTTTTGTAGCCTAGGTTGTAGTTGTGATGGTAATTTCATCCTCTATTGTTGAACTTGCCTCTGGATTGACCATAGCCTCCTCTATGGAAGCCTCTTCTTCTCTGATTGCTTGTGTTCTTAAAACACTCATCTATGGTATGATTGGTCAGGCCACAGATATTGCAAGGTGAATATTTGTATGATCTCCCCGTGCCTTGCTTTCCTCCTCTTCCCCTTCCTCTAGTACCTCTTGCTCTACTTGAGAGGTACTAGCCTCTTCTTCATTATTTTTAACTTTGCATTTATCTTTTCTTCTATTTCTATATATCTAAAGGGTAGAAGATTGATTAACTCTAGAGTTGTCTCCATTCTTTTTGAGCATTGTCTTATATGTGAAGAGTTGCCCCATAAATGTGTTGAGGTCAGGTATTTGCATATCCATATATTGGTCCATAGCTATGGTGAGGACTCCCACTTATCATCAGCTTTGATGCCATTTATGATGTGCCCTACTATGTGATCCTCTTCTATCTCTTCTCCAATGCTTCCAAGTTCGTGAGCTATATCCGTCATCTTGGTTACATAGTCATCTACACTTTGCTTTCGTTGCTTTTTGAAGGTTGTGAACTCCATCCATAGCTGGTTCATCCTAGCCCTTGTATTTGATGAGAAGTCTGAAGAAAGCACTTCCCAAGTCTCTTGGGAGGTCTTGCAATTCCTAATGTGAGGTAATAAGAAATCACATATTGAGTTAAGTATATAAGACTTGGCTAGAGCATCCTTTGCACACCATGTAGTTAGCCTTTCTTGCTCTTCTCTTGTAGGTTGATGTTTAATTTTGAATTTTGGCATTTTCTCATCTCCAGAGATGTATTGATATAAGCCTCTTCCTTGAAGTTAAGCTTGCATCCATAGGGACCATGCTAGATAGTTGGTCCTATCCAATTTATCAATGAATGATGGAAATCCATCTCCCATCTTGCTTGTTGCTACTCTGATACCACTGTTGGAGGAGATAGTGGATATATTAGAGAGATGAAGTGGTGCTTCAAAATCTTGCTTCACATGCAAAGACCAATTTGTGGAGATATAGTAGACCCCTTGAGCTTTCTAATGATAAAAAATAATCACCTTTCTGCTTTAGAGCATGATCGTTTAATTAATGGATCAAAAGAGATGAGTAAAAAGTTCAATCATGAACTAAGACTTGCTATTTTAGTCTTTGCACATGTTCAATAAAATGAAGAGTGCTCTCAACCTACTAGCAACTAGGTAAATTACTTTTGGGAGTATCTAACTAACTTAGATACCTACCAATCATGAGCTATTTCAAAAAAAAGGGTCAAATGTACACTCTGAATGATGCTTAGCAAATTGGTAGACTAGCTCAACATTTTTGGGGTGCTACTATATACAAATCAGAGAGCAGACATGTGATGATATCTCAAGATTACGAAATGCAATCACAATGAAATTTTGTAGCTATTAAATAGACAATATGCTGCATCTATAGCATTTTAAAGCACATCGAATGATCAAATATGCACTGAGAAAAATCTTTGAGAAGTTCACTATTCTCAGATGATCAAAGGAGAGAAATGAAGTAGAGATGTGATCAATATATATGTATTAAATCAGATAAGAATACCATGCCATTGGCAATGTATAATTGCACAATGTGAGGTAAGTGAAGCAGTTATGGAATGAGCTCTCTAATCACACAAATACCTCTCAATTGATCTCACTAATTAGGCTCTATTCCATGTGCATTTTTAATCCATCTTTTAAAGTTGGAGCCATGTTTTGAATTCAAAATCAAATTCTCACCATATAGTGAGTCCTAAACTTCAAGCTTTACTCTCTCATCTATCATCCACTGAGAATTTGAGATTTGATTCCTCCTAACTCCATGTGAGGATAGTGCAATCAACATATGCACTTTTACAACGATAAAAGGTAAATTGACTTTTACAAGGGAATAATCATATGAGAATATATGAGATAAATGCTAATTGTCCAAGTATATAGGCTTGGATTAATTTGTACAAACATTATTCAAAATGTTGTTTGGTGTGGTGCTAAGGCCAAGAAGTTTAATGTTAATGATTGAGTATGTAAATTCTATGGCAATGTGAAGGAATTACCCCACCTATTTTATAAATACAGGCATGCCCAAGCTTTTTGGAAATATATGCACCCCATCTCTCACAAGTTCAATATGTCTATAAGCTACCAAGAATTTTTGCTTGGTGCATGCAACAGGTCGGACATTGTCCTTTGGAACTTATGGAGGGCCCATAACTTGTGCAACATTTGGAAGAGGAGGAATGAAGCTGAGTTGAACAAGTCTAAATAGTCTGTTCACTTTTTGTTTCTCAAAGGGTTCTGAGGAAATGCTACATAGTGTTTGTTTGTTCTCAAGTCTGCACCTTCTATGGATTTCTAGCTTTCTAAATTGGTCCAAGACATCCCCTAGTCAATGGAGTAATACTCTACTTAAAATGTACTCTAGTCTTAGGTTTGAAATGATTTTTACATGTACTTAGGGAGTTTTCTACTCAGCCCTTTTTTACATGTACTTAGTGATTCCTTGTTCCTGCTCATGAGGTCCTTCTCCTCTGGATGTAATTGGCCTAAGACTAACATATAATTTGGGCCCTTGTGTGGGGTCCTACACATTGTATAGTTTTACATTTCATCGTTAATTTAATCTTCCTATTGGCTCAAATAAAAAGAGGTTCATTACATACTTGATAATTTGAAACGATGTTAACCATTCTGAATTAAGGTTCTTTGTAAAAAGTATGTGAATGGAGACATCAATGATTTTGAATAAAGGATTGAATATTTAACAATTGTTTTTCTTATGAGAAACTCTAAAATTTCCATTTTGTTTCAAACGGCTTGTGTGAGAACACGAGAAAAATGAGTTAAAGCCAATGCAAATATGAAGATGCACTTCTATTAATTTCAATGATACATGTTTATGTGATGTTGTAATCCTCACGAATGTCATAAGCTAGTATTCTTTCACAAGTATGGAGAAAGGCCTTATGTGCTATATCTATGGTAACTCCCATTTTTCTCCCTCCTTCCCATGAACTCCATGACACCACTTTGAACTTGACCTAGAGGGTATCTGACCCATTTCCCTAAAGTTCAAGATTAGTGGATTGGAATGCATAATGGAATTAAACGTTTAATATAGACTTTTTATGGAGAAAACATTAAATCATTTAAAGATGATAAGTTTAAGTTGAATCATCCATCTAGGTTTTCTTCAAGCAAAGTTCTTATTGCAAAATAACAATGCACAAAGAAAGATTTCAGAGTTATCTAAAAGCATTTACAACACTTAGAAAAGGGAAATGAATAAGGATATGCTCATATATTTGACAATTCCGAGATGTTAATATAAGTCTTTCATAAAAGCGTCTTGAGTCAAAATGAATTCACTTAGAACTTTCTTTGTTCTAGTTGAAATAAATTTAACTAAATATGTACAAAACAATTTCATCTCATTATACTTTATGGAATAATGGAATCTTATTTGGATTTTAATGTCTTGAGGTTTTTAATAAGATTTTTGTTTCGATTTTAGCATGTGAAGACTCATGAGGGTGTGAATGCATGTGGACTTATTTGGATATTTTTGAAGATAGTTAAAAAATAGTATTTTAGATATTTCTATAAAAATAATAGATCAATTTATAATTTCTGTAAGAGGAGTTTGTAAATAGAGTAGATTTTTGTAAACACACACTTTTCGATGTGCTACCCTCATGTATCTTCTTTTTGGGATGCAATCGAAAAGACCTATAAATACACATGCTTTGATAGACTCGTCCATTAGAGTATGTGGAGGGAGATTGTACCCAATCTCATGTCTAGTCTCTTGTCTCTTTCTATTTCATTTATGCTTTTGTGAGATTTTGTTTCTATACTTCCTCAACGTGTGTGCATCTGTGGGATCTAATCGACATTGGTATCAGAACCAAAGCATGTCTTTGGAGCTTGTTTGTAGACATCCGGTTGTGATTTGCAGCATCCATTTGCGATTTGGAATCTATCTCGATCATCCAGTCTAGGCCATGGACCCTAGCCATAATACTGAGGATTTCAATACATCACCCCTACGTGAGGTACTGATTGAGAAACAATTGGAGCTTTTGTGACATGAACTTCAACATGCTCAAAATAAGATAAAAGAATGGGATGCTACACTGCAACAAATATAGAGTGGTGACAACAACCTAGTTACTGTGGTGAAGGCCATTATCATTGCTCAAGAACAAGGCATGCCATCCAAGATTGGTGCCAAAAATTTCTATTTTTCTCAATTTGATGGGCAAAAGGATGGCCAATCTCTTTTTTCATGGATTTCTCAATTTGCTAACTTTTATTCTACCGAATCATATTCTTAAATTGAGAAAAAGAAATTTGTTACTAATTATTTGGTGGGTAAGGCCCAGTTATGGTGGAATGTTTGGCGGGATGGCATCGAATGCCCCATCACATGGATCGCATTTCAAGAAAAGATCAAGGAGTCTTTCCTTCTTCCCAGTTCAACTTACATGCTCGTCGATCATGGAAAAAGTTTGGATGGAAAGATGGAGATATTGTGTCTACCTACACTAAATGCTTTTGGCAATGACTAGTCCTTATTTGTTCACTTGAAAAACATTCTTGAAGATACCTTGCAATGCAAGTATGAAGATGGTTTGGAGATGGTTTCCTTTGCACATTATGCTAAGAAGGAGTTTCAGCCCATCACCAAATTCATTCGCTTACAAACCGCGTATCAACGAAAATCACCAATCAAGCCCACTTTTACTTTGGAGCATCTTTTCACTACTTTTTCTTCCCCTATGTTTCAACACCCTCCTCAATCCAATTTCACACTATTTCACAAGCCAACCCCCTTCCGTACCAAACCCCCAACTCTTCAAAGTTTGATGTTGGATCCTTAACAAAAGAGGCCCCGTTGTCAGAAAGATTTATTTCTCTTAAAATATTATGAAAAATTAAAAGATTAATTGATTGAAATAAGTTTGAATAAATTATGAAAATTTTGACTTATGTTTGATTTTAATTTTTGCAGGACAAGAAGTTTGATGATTAGTACAAAGATGAGAAGTATTTATCAAGGTGTTTTCTAATGAAGTTGTGGGTATAGATTAAAAAATAAGTGTTATTCAAGGGTTTATCTAAGTTTTGAAAGTAAATTCAAGGGTATTTAAGGGTCAAATATAGGTTTTGAACATGTTTTATAGGGTTCAAGTTTAATTTCAAGGTTAATTAAGGATTTAATTAATAAATCTAGAGGGTTTTGGAAGGTTAGAAGATTAGTTTATGGGTTAATTGAGGGTTTAAAACATGGTTTAAGGTTAGTTTAAGGGTAAACCTATGGTTGAAAAGGTTCATTAAGTAGGTTTATTCACTAAATGAGTTAATAAATAGGGATAAATGTATTAAATGATCAAACCTTAGCAAAATATTTTAATTATAAATGATTAATTAAATATGAATTGATATTATTAACACTAAGGTTATGGATATATTTAAATTTATTGATGGGTTTAATTTAATTTATTCTAAAGTGAATAAATGAATAGAAAGGAATTGAAGGGTTGTATTTAAAACTAAATTCTAAGGCCAAGAGAATATTTAATTTGAGTGGTTGTTGTGAATTTCTTGGAAAACAAAAGGATGAATTTCCCACGCCTTTTTTTTGGTTGAGATATGTTGAGTTGAACTGGAGTAAATGTAGGCAGCATGCTTCAGTTATCTTAGGGAAAATGTGGGCTATGATGGGCTACTCTCATCTATATAAAGAGGGGAGTCGTATTCACAAGCTCATGTTATTTTTTAGGTACTCTATTTACTCTATGCTCTAGGCTATGGTTGTTTGTGCACTCATTTCTATGACTATCCTTCTGGCAAGAGGAGAGAGAAGTCCATCTCTCTTACTTTTTCCATTCATTCAATGCAAAGCAAATTTTTTTGCTTTCAAAAACTGATGATGCAGAGTCAAGAGGGTCTTTTTTTTCTTTTTTTCCCATTTCTCCCTTTATTTCTTTCTTATTTCTTTATTTATTTCTTCTTATCATTTTTTCTCCTTTCTTTTTTTTATTGCTGCCTTCTCTCCCCTCTCTTTCTCCCTCTCTTCCCTCTCTTCTCTACGGGCGGCACAGCGATAGTGCGCGCGCTGCACAAAGAGAGAGAGAGAGAGAGAGAGAGAGAGAGAGAGAGAGAGAGAGAGAGAGGATAGTTTTTTTTTTATTATTTTATTTTTTTTTTCTTCTTTCTTTTTTATTTATTTCTCCTTCCTCCCTCCCTACAGCCAGCCGATGGGTGTAGACGGCCGTAGAAGAGAGAGAAAGAGAGTGAAGAGAGAGAGAGAGAGAGAGAGAGAGAGAGAGAGAATGTGAGTTTTTTATTATTTCTTTTCTTTTCTTTTTTATTTATATATTTATTAGAGATTTGAATTACTATTTTCTTTTAAATTATTATGTTTATATTTATATTTACTTTATATATCTTTATTTTATAGTTTATATATATTGAATGTTTTATTTCTTTCTTTTTCTATGTTTATATATTTTAATATTATATTATGTTTTATTATCATGTTTTATGTTATATTTATGTTTAAGTATATTTATTAAATATATACTAAAAAAATGGAGTGTATATATTTATGAAAGTATATATATT
This sequence comes from Ceratopteris richardii, assembly GCA_020310875.1. NCBI lineage: Eukaryota > Viridiplantae > Streptophyta > Polypodiopsida > Polypodiales > Pteridaceae > Ceratopteris > Ceratopteris richardii. The sequence goes on along the minus strand of CM035429.1, from coordinate 116,500,607 downwards.
TATGTACGTGTATAAATATGTATTTATGTATGTGTCCTTATGTATGTATGTTTTAATTAATAACTCATCTTAGGTTCATTACATTTTAATATTAATTTATATCTTCTATGTATTAATTATTATTGTTTTTTTATTTATTTTCATTTAACTTATGACATGCATATGCATTGAGTATGTTTGTTTGAGATGAATGATATGAATGGTTCATGATTTTATTATGTATGTTGGTATGAAATGGAGGGTATGAAGGATGTATGTGTGTGTTTATTTATCTAGATTGTTTACATTTATATGATTTGAATTCCTAAACCTTTTTTATGAGTTCCAGGTTACCTGAAGGACGGTCCATTTAGCCATTATTCCTTATCTTTGTCAAAGATTTCATCATATTTTATAAACTTCTCCTTATCCAATCATTTATCCCTTCCTTTTCGTATCCATTAGCCAAGCTTCTTCAACACTTAGCTTGATAGAAACTTATTAGAAATGCATTAGATTTAGTGATTGTTTGTACCCATTTTAATCAATGTTAAACATGTTAATTAATGTATGCATGTTAGATGTTAGGTATTGCATGTAAGTATATGCATGTTATGTATGCATGTTATATATGTATGTTTGTGTTTTCATATCATGCATGTATGTTTATGTATGCATGTTCATTTATGTGTATGCATGTATGCATATATGTATGTTAGTGCATGTATGTGTATGTGTGCATGTATGCATATATGTATGTTAGTGCATGTATGTATGTATGCATGTTCATTTATGTTTGTGCATGTATGTTCATGCATGTGTGTTTGTGCATGTATGTTCATGCATGTGTGTTTATGTATGTAAGTTCATGTTAGTTATACACAATACTGAATGTATTACTAGAGAATGTACAAAGATAAGTAGCCCATTAGGGCAATAGGCGTATATACAAGCCGGGGGAAAAACCTTCCCAAAGAGGGAAAAATGCCGCGGTGGTCCTAGAGTGTTCACACACACATCACTACCCAAATATATCAACAATTTGTAGTGACAATATCTTTTCACTTCTTGTCTTTAGATTAGTTTATAACTAAATCCTTAAGTAGCTACCTCAAGGATTTTTTAGGAATCTCTATACTGCTTAAGTCTAAGCATCCACTCATGCATTTTGGATTTTATGGAAATCCCTTTAAGGATATGTAAACATTATCTTTTACCTTCCTCAAACTTAATTACCATCATGAAGGTTGTAGATTACATACTTGGACCATTTTGCTATGTTTAAACCTTGAAGAGCTTACTCTTTTTGCACTTTCCATTGGATAAATGGAACTTGAGTGAAAAAAAATCCGAAAAGGAATTTGATTTCAAATACCTGGGTAAGTGTTGGAGTAGTTCCAATCGTAAGTTCTTGGAGAACAACTTCCAAGTTTAATCAAATCTGGATGACCTCACAAGAAGAATAAAGTTAAGACCTCTTGAATTTGTCTAAAGCTTTTTGGCTTACCCATAGGATTTACAAAGGTCTTTCTCTCAACTCAAGTCTGAGTATATGCTAATGCCTTTTGGATTCCAAAGATAAGAATCTTATCAATATTGACACACCTTTAGGTTATACCAATCATTGTACTTAAATACCACTACTGGTGGTCTGGGACTTCTTGGGAACTACTTACTGCCTAATGAGCTTGAAGACTTTCTTTTTGGCTCACCACTACGGCTACGGAGAGTTTTATTCTCCAAGGACTTGAGATTCATTCTAAGGAATCAAATAGCTTGAGCAAATGATTCATCTTGAAATCTTTTGCATTTATACGCGAATGTATTCATCTTTGCAAGAAGTTCTTGAATTTTGGACAAGACTCTCAATGTTTTAGTTATTTAGGTAGTTCATCTCTCGAATATCTAAGTAAAGGATCACTACAAGACATGTTTTTCCATTTCTTCATGAAATTTTGACTTGAACTTTCATTTGTATATGAAATACATTCCTTTTCTTGATTTTGAAACAAATTATTATCATTCTTCTAAACCTAGAAAAGCTAGTTAGAGGTAATGTCTATAACTTCAAATTTCTTTCAAAGACTTCAAGTTAGAAGGTACTCTATAAAGATATTTTAAGACTTTAGGATAAGTATCACTCACATGTTTATGTGAATATAAAATAGGGTTGTATGGGACACTAGATTTTATACTCATATTGATGTAGGAAAGATGGTATGGGACATCCAACTATGGATGATAATTATCTTTTATTGCTAGAGTCCAACTTGAAGTAAGATTGGATCCTTACGTGAATTAAAACTTTGAAGGAAAAGTTTAAATTCAAAAAGGATAAAAGAATGATGTCAAGATAATCTAAGAGTATTTGAAGCAAATAAATTCCAAGATATTCTTATTCAAGTAAGAACAAGTCTTTGTGTTGTTCAAAAAAAAAAAGATCTTGAAAGTTATTTACTTCCTATCTTTTTGAAGTTTCTTGAGATCATGCTTTTATCCTTCTTGAACTTAAACTTATCCATTGAAGTTTTAATTCCCATGAGGATCAAATCTTAATTCAAGATCCTTTCTAGGACTAAAAGATAATTATCATCTATGCATAGTCTGATGGCTCATACCATCTTTCCTACATCAATCTTGGTATAAAATCTAGTGGCCCAAACCACCCTATTTTCTATTCACATTTATGTGTGAGTGATATTGATCCTAGATTCTAAATATATCTTTATAAAGTACCTTACTTCAATTCTTTGAAAGAAGTTTGAAGTTTCAGGCATTAGCTCTAACTAGATTTTGTAGGCCTTCATATGATTGTTTCACAATCCCATATTTTTACCTTGAAAACTTGAAAAACTTTGAATGGAATATCCATCCTTCTCTTCCAGGGTTCTCAAAAGAAAAAAACCATTTATAATTTGAAGTTCTTGAGTTTCTCAAATTCTAGCCCCATTGGTTATACACAACAACTTTTTTGTGACAAGAGCTTTTCACTTGTTGTCTCTACATTCCTTTCTTACTAAAGCTTTAAGTAGCTATATGTCAATGACTTTATATGAATCTCTCTATTGCTTAAGTCTAAGCACCTACTCATGGTTTTGGATTTCACCAAGATCCCTTTAAGGATAGGAAAAAGTTATATTTTACCTTCTACAGAGTTAACTACTTTCATCATAGTACGAGACTACATAGTTGGAATAGTTCACTCTATTAAAACTTGGAACAACTTGTTGTTTTCACAATTTTCCATTGGATAAATGGAACTTGAGTGGAGAGTTCCTATAAGGTGTTTGACTGCCAATACTTGGACAAACTTTGGAGTAGTTCCAATCACAAGTTCTTGGACAAACATTGCCAAGCTTGATCAAATCGGGTTGACCTTGAAATGAGAATAAAGACTAAGTATTTATCTTTGAGGTCTTATGAAGTATCAAAAGCTCCTTTGCTTACCCATGGGGTTCACAAATCTTTCCCCCAACTCAAGTCCAAGCATCTACTAATGCCTTTTCGATTCTAATGCTAAGAATCTCATCAATATTGATATACCTATAGGTTATAACAATCATTGGAATTAAGTACCACTATCGGTGGTCTCAGACTTCTAAGGAACTACTTGTTGTCTAATGAGCTTGGAGAATTGCATGCTTACTACTAGGGAGTATTTTATTCTTCTAGTACTTTAGATTCGTTATAACAAATCAAGTAACCTAAGAAAACGATTCATCATGGAATCCATTGCACTATTGTATGTTAGATATACTTAATACTCCACCCACACATGATCGGAAATGATCCATGGTACTCTAAGTTCTATGATCTCATTATGAAAAGAACCCATTATGAGAGTTCAAACATTTGTGATGAGGTTTGCATGAGACAAGTGAAGGTACTAGATGAACTATGTGAATTTTTTGAATAGGCTAGGCAAGGTGTCTACTTTAGTCATACCAGAATTCAATGAGTATGACAATTCAATAGTCAACCAGTCTAGAATTATGGTGACCAGGCAATCCTATATATGACCATTCTAGTGGTGCAATAGTCAACAAGTCTAGTGGTTTAGTCTAGTGGTTTACCTAGTCACATAGTTACATAATTTGATCTGTTAAGAATTAGAGATTATCCCAATGGTTATGCCTAGATCATAGCATTACGCGGACCCTATGATCATGCATAAATGATAGGATTAGGCACACTAATTGCTATCATGAAATCACGGTTGTGCACACTGTAAAGCCCTTTCTCTATAGTCTATCCATAATGCCATTGAAACCCCATAGTGGGAGCAAATGTGTGGATAGTATCATCATTGTATATACATTAGTATTAAAAATTTTAGTATATGAGTTATTTATCTCTCTTTATGTGTATATTTATATTAGCTTGTTCTACTTCTCATTACTACCTATCAATCATATTTGACTATATCATTATTCCTGGTTATTTTCTTACATGATATCAAAGATTAGGAGGTTTTGAGTGTTGTAGAAGCAAAAACATAGAATTTAGAAAAGTCTTTGAACAACTTAAGATGGAACATTTAAAGCGTTTTGTCATCATCTACTATTGGGAATCAAGGTGGTTGATCAAGAGGAGTATGTGGAACACAAAGCAGAGCACTACTGACGTGGATCATTCAAACATTGTGGATACGACCACCAACCTTCACAAAAGGTAAGTTGATGGTACAACTTACACCTTGTAGAAGTTTAAGATCACTTATATACTTGACTCTTATGAGCTACTCAAGAATGTACTTAGTACTGACTGTGAGCCCCAAGAAACACCTTACTCAAATGATCCCGGTCAAATGATTCCTCTTGATACTGATCTTTTACGTGCTTGGAAACATAGGAATGCAAATGTACTATGTACTCTAGTTACAAGTACTTTTGATAGTGTTCTGACTCATTCAGCACCACCATGTAGGTGTGTGAAGCGTGGAACATATTGTGAAATCAATATGAAACTTGGAATCAAACACAGATTCGAAAAGTAGAGAATCAACTAGCAGCATAGAGGTTTGCTAACAGAGAGGTTGCTAAAGTGTTTATCAGACACGTAAACAATCGATGAGATCAAATAGCAATAAGAGGTGTACCAAAGTCAAGTGAGGAGCTCCTTGTGCATTGTCTTTGAATTTTTCCACTCAAGTTTGATGGTTTGGTAACTACCCCCAACACAGAGATCACAGCAGAACCACTAACCTTTGAAGAACTCCATGCCTTACTCATGGAGAAGGAGCTACGGCTAAAGGCAAGAAATGAGAGCAGCAAAGAAGCAACTACATTCCTAGTAAATTCCAAAGATTGGAAACCTAATTCTTCAAAATATGGGGACAAAAAGAAGAATGAAAAGAAGAAGTCCAAGGGAGAGTGTGTCCACTACAAGAAGAAATGCCATAGAATCCAAGATTGTCCCATTAAGAAGGTAGAGGAAAAGAGTGGCTCTTCAAAAAGTAATAAGAGGAAGGATTTCTCCAAAACTATCAAAATTCAGCATCCTTTGTTTGTTACTATAGAGGAAATGTGTATTCCTTAGCTAAAGATTCAGTAGTGACTACATATGAATCATGGGTATTGGGCATTGGTGCCTCTTGTGAAATGATGAGCAAAAAAGGCCTTTATAGTTCATTATAGCCTCTAGAGGAACCCATCATGGTAAAGGTAGCCAACAATGCAAGATGTCTTGCTAAGGATAGATTTACGATGTCTTTTGTTAGCTATAGCAAGGACATTGGAAAGCTTTAAAAGATGTTGTATGTTCCATAGATCAAACTAAATCTACTTTTGATAGTTTCTCTAAATGATCAAGGTCATCAAGTCTCTTTCAGCAAGACAAGAGCTATGATTTTGGACTGGAACAAAAATGTTGTTGGGACAAGAATAACGAAGAAAAACCTCTACAAGTTGATTGCTCTTACAACCATGACAAGTGTGCGCACAAGTAAGCATTCACATGAGAGATTCGACCACATCGGGTACCTAGTATTGAAAGAGATGCACTAGAAATGTATGGTTCCTCACTTGCCTTCGGATGTAGAGATGAAAGAAGCATGTGATGCTTGCATGATGGGCAAGCAATACAGGAAGGCATTTCCACAAGTCAGCAACAATAGAGCAAGTGGTCCTCTAGAGTTAGTACATGTTGACTTGTGCGAAAGAATGCCTAGACAAGCCTTGGGAAGATCTTTGTACTTCATGTTACTCATCGATGACTATAGGAGGATGGTGTAGTTGTATTTTCTTTGTGATAAGGCTCAAGATTTTTGTAAGTTTCAAGAATTGCTTCAACTTTTTGGAACTGAAACTGGGAAGAAGATGAAGAAGTTTAGGATGGATGGTGGTGGTGAGTTTGCATCAATAAAGTTTGAGGATTTATGCAATGGTAGAGGAATGAAGCATGAACTCATAGTAGTGCATAGACCTTAATAGAATGGTGTTGCTGAATGCTAGAATCAAACCATTATGGAGATGGAAAGGTGCATGTTGAAGGTAAAAGAGTTGCCTAATCATTTTTGGGCAAAGGCTTACAACAATGATGTTTACATTGTGAATCGCACCTACACTAAGGCACTTCATGGAAAGACTCCACAAGAGGCCTATACTATAGAAGCCCTTCTGTTTCCCTTTCCAAAGTATTTGGAAGTGAGTATTATGTACACATTTTAGATAAAGAGAGGAACAATCTTCAACGAAAAAGAACCAAATGTATCTTCTTAAGGTAGAGTGAAGAGAAGAAAGCTTAAAGCTTAATGACCTGGAGGCAAAGAAGATCATAGCAAGTCACGATGTGGTGTTCAAGGAGGAGCACCCCCATGTAGTGGAAGAGGAAAAGAGATCTTTGACTCTATCATCGAACAAAAAACTAATCCACTATGGACTTGGCCCAAGAACTAGTCCTTCTATAGAAGAGAAGGAAGCATCATCCTCAGATGATGAGACAGAAATTCACCAACCTACTATCACTCAAGTGGAAAAGACATTGCCACATTGGGTAAGTTAGCTCTATGATTCAGCAAATCCCATCCCACTACCATTAGAAGAGGTTGTGGATGGTCCAAGGCAATCATAGAGAATAGAGGAATAAAGATGAGTAGAGGCCCATATTGTAAGCTTATCATTGATGGTTAAGATTATCAACAAACAAGCAAAGGAGCCAACTAGTGTGTAAGAAGCACTCCATGATCAGAATTTGAGAACTGCTATGCAAACAGAATACAACAATATCATGAAGAATGGAACTTGGGAGCTAGTGGAGGGACCTCCAAAGCTGAAGGTCATCAGCGCCAAGTGGATCTAGAAGATAAAGTACAAGGGTGATGGTACTTTGGAGAAGTACAAAGATAGAATTGTTGCACAGGGCTATTTACAAGTCGAAGGCATTGACTTCGGTGAATTGTTTGCTTGACAGCAAGGATGACTACTATTCGGCTAGTACTAGTTGTGGCTACACATAAAGAATAGGGAGTATACCACATGGATGTCAAATTAGTGTTCTTGAAAGGAGACCTCAAGCAAGAGGTAAATGTGTCTCAACCACCAAGCTTTCACGCTCCCCATTCAAAGAAAAAAGTTTGTAAGTTGAAAAAGTCATTGTATGGGCTAAAACAAGCCCCAAGAGCATGGTACCAATGGACAAATAGGTACCTTTTGGATATAGGATTCAAAAGATGTGCTCCTAATGCCAATTTCTATGTTCTAAAGATAGGAGGGAAGACAATTTTGCTTGTCCTCTATGTAGATGACCTTGTGATTATCGAAAATGATGATGCACTTCTTAAAGAATCAAAAAATGTCCTAAGTTCATAATTTGAAATCACACATATGAGATTAATGCATTATTGCTTAGGTCTTGAATTTTGACACGAACTAGAGAAGATCTTTATTTCACAACAAAAGTATGTGAGGCAAGTCTTGAAGGCATTCAACATGGAGGATTGAAAGGAAATTTCTACACTCATGGAGGTCAACACAAAATTATCTATTGGAGATACTTCACCTCCATTGGATATTGAAAGATTAGTTGGACGACTCATTTACTTGTGTAATAGCAGACGCGGTATCTCTTATGTTGTTGGCATAGTAAGGAGGTTCTCTAATAAGTTGTGCCTAAATCATTGGAAGGCATGAATGCAGATACTCACGTACCTCAATGGAACCATTGAGTATGGTATTCTTTATGGTGAAGGATCATACCTGAGTGCGACAATCTTGTTGAAAGAAAGACGTGAAGAAAATGGGACCCCATAATTTTCATTTTTTAGCCCATTTTCTTTTCAAAAACCCTTTGTAAAACTTCAAAACCCATCTAAATGCTCAAGAGGAGTCCTCTAGTTGCATGATCCCTGAAGAATGTAATATTAGCCTTGTAGAATAGTAGGAATTTAGCGATTTTTTAGAAAAAGTGTGAGGTCATTTATGTGAAACATTTGTAGGGCACATGTCTATAAGCCACTTGGTGACACTTTGGAAAAAAGCTTTTTGCCATGGTGAAGAGCTAACAAGCTGATTATTTAATTTTTCTTCTTATTTTTTGTGTATCTTCCTCTCCATGAGCTTGTATGTGTGTGTGTGATGCATGAAATTTGTGCTTAGAGGTGTTATCTACCCCTTACCCTACTTCTTTCACCATTGGAGTGTGTGTGTGAAGCTTGGTGAGTTGTGAAGCAAGAGTTGGTGTTTCCCACCACTTTGTATTTTGCTCATAACATGAAGTATACTTCTCATATTAAGCTAAAAATACCACAATTGGATGCATCTCATTGAGAACTTCAAAAACAAACCTACTATTGACTATATTCATGTATCAGACCTGAGAGATTTGGCTTGATTTGAGCTTGCTGCTGTAACAAGTATCATGATACACATTTCCAATGAGAGAGCTGATGTGAGAGGTAGTTGGATCTAATTTACATACATTTTTTGCACATTCACTCCATTAACCATGAGGAGAGCACATGTCCAGACACACTAGATATGATCTAAGTCCATGTACTGATAATTTTAAGGATTGTATCAATCCACCACTATATGCACTTATTGACGATTGAGGTATAGTCTCCTTCATCACAAGTCCCTATTGTGAGCTTTGGTACACACATTTTTGGTGTTGTTGTTGGGGAATATTCCAATCAAGGTGCCTTTGTGATGATTATAGCATTGGTGTGAAGCTCATGAGAATCTGAGAATGGTGGTAAGGTCCAAATTCTCTTGCACTTGTTACTTCAAATACTCATTGTGTGTGTGACACGTTTTTGGGTTAAGGGTCGTGAGAGTGAAGGAGTTAGGGTGAGGGAATAGAAAGGAGTGTGTGGAATTAGAGTAGATAGTTCATTCCAAAAATTAACAAAATGAAATTAAATTTTCAAATTTTCCCTTGACTCTCAGATCAAAGCTAGAGACTAAAACCCAAAAGTCACACATTTGAATTAATTTGTTTGAATACAAGTATCATGGAGAGAAGTGGTGATAGGTATCGCAGAGCTAGTATTATCTAGAAATCAGCACACAAAGCAACTTGGGAGCTGAAAACTGTGTAACAGACTCTTCGAGGTGAGCATTCCATCAAACATAACTCAAAAATTTTCTTGCTCACTCATAGGATGTGAGACCACACAAACTGAGTTTTGTGAGTGGCATATCATGGGAGTAAGTAGAGTTTTTGTAATCAGAGGTGCATAGGGGTTACATGGAGAGCACACGGAACCCACAAATATAAAAATTGCAAATTTGGACTCCTAATAGTCCAAGTATCATGACTAGTCTAGTTTGGTATGGTGATACCACATTCTTGCATCTCACGATACTCCATATGTATTGTGTATTGCTGATACCTTATACTCCCCATGTATCGGGATACGTAGGTATCATATATCCCCAAGTCGAGTATCAAGATTTTTAGGTGTCATGTATCATGCATACTAAAAACTATTATGTATCATGGTTAGACTAGTATCATTTATTGTTTACCTGAGATATCGTGTATCATGCACTCTCCTAGTATCATGTATCCTCGGCTTGCAATATCCTCTATCGTAGTTGTGATAGGTATTGTTGCAAAAGCAATTAATCACCTCACAAAAACCAATCATATGCACTTCAAGTACTCACTAACGTCAAATGCCAGACACGCAGTAAGTAAAGATGAAGAAGAAGATAGAGAATGATTGTGCCCACTAGGAAATTATACACACATTCCAAGGTGCTCTTTCTTTTCATTAATGGAAAGCATATAATTATAGATAATGTCATAGCCCTTCATATGGGTTCTCACCCTTTCATAGCATCACTTAATAAACCCTTCAATTGAACCTTAATGTGAATACTTCAAGTGAATTATAACCACCAAATATGCTCCTTCTAACAATGGCACATCCAATGGACCCAAACCCTTACATGACATGCACCACCTATACACGCACTACATGAAACTACTCGATGAATCCATGCTTCACCAATCAAAGTTCATGGACCATCCCTGGTATGGAAGATGAATCAAAGTCCATAAGTATCGGATCTTATGATGTAAGAAAAAAGTAACGTATAGTGTCTGGGATGGTAGGGAAGATATACAAGGTACTCTCCACTTACAAAATAAGCTAACTTTCCTACATATGAATGAGAATACAAAGAATTTGTTACAAGGTTTCCATCCTTATACATTAATTACATCATAGCCATATGATGTCCTACAATACATCATTATATATATTGTGTAAATTTCCTAGAGGCAAGGATCATCCCATCATAGCTTTATCATCAAACCTATCATCTTAAAACTTTACTTCATCCACTGGATGTCAAAAGCACAACTAATTTTAGGGACCCATTTTAGAATAGTGTTAGTTTGAGTACAAGTCCTTTTTGACTTCTTCATCTTTGGTTGATTGTTTAAATTTTGCATCCGGAGTAGTTGGTTCTTTAGTTCTATGGGTGTTATTGATACTTTGGCTTCCAAACCCATATCCTTGATGATTGTCTTCTTGCTTTTGCCAAAGAGGTGAGTTTATCTTCTTTTGATCTCTGTGCTTGATTTTGACTCTTCTTTCTTCTTGACTTCATTGTTGAGACTTTTCGCGTGTGAGAGAGCATAGGGTTTTGTGCATGTAAGAGTTTCTTGGGTACCTACACATGTGATTGCCCTTGTTGAGCAGCAGCTGATTTCTTAGGCACCCCAATTTGTTGGAGACCTTCTTGTTGACCTGATCGTGGTTGCTTGGTTCTTTTCTTTGCATGGTTGGCTTGCTTGGGTGGGAATTGTGTTAGCAAGGCTGATGGTTGCTCTCCTTTTTGTACCCAGATTTGCTTCATGCCTAGAACTTCTTTCTTCTTGAATGCTCTTTGTCTATTTGATATGGTAGTTGTCTTTGTATTGTTTCACTTGCCTCTGTGATTGCACTACTATTCTTGCATTACTCTTTGAAAAAGAAGAGAGTTTTGTTGGCCTTTGAGCTTGTGCTTCCATGACTGAGTCCTTCTGCTTCGTAAGGTTATTGAGACAAAAAATATTTTCTATGCGAAGATTAGTATCGGAAGAACTAAGAGAGTGTATGACCTCTGGATTTGTGAGCATGCAATTATCTAAATCTACTGTAATACATTTCTCATGTACCAAAACTTGAAGAATTCAGCTTCTGAGATTTAAGTTGAGTGCATGGTCAAAAATTCAATCTTGACCCAAGACAAGTGGTTAGTAAGGTCTCCATCTTGACACACTAGCATTTTGACTCTCGTTGGGACATCTTGAAGGTAGATGGTGAGCTCCACCTCAACCAAACAAGGGGTCTCCACACCTCCCAACCATATGAGATAGGCTTCTATGGGATTGACGTTCAACTAAACATCTTGGCAGTATAAGAGTCTGACTACACTCTTTTCTGCACTTGAGTCAATCAACGCTCTCATCGTCCTTACATTCTTTCCTTGTGCTACCTCCATGGTCACAAAAGGACGTTGATCGGTTATTCAAGAAGCATTCACACTTGATGTCTGGCACATGGCCATGTGATATCCTAGGGCTTCTAGATGGGCATCTAGGCCTAATCGCCTTAACTTATTTCGCCGAATGCACTTTCTAGCCTCTGCTTGTGCTTCTTCTCTAACCCTTAGCTCTTCTTCTTTTCACTTCTTAGCAATGCTTAGTCTCAGTAGCATATCCTCTGTAAGAGGTTCTTGATATAGCTTGACTCTACATCCGCTAATATAATTTGGGAAGATGTCGCCTTCTAGAGTGGCCAATTGAACCGCACTACTAGTGGAAATTCTATTACTGGTCATGGGTCCATATCCTCGTTTCTCCAATTTTTTTGCATGTAGATTTAGTGTATATACCAACACGAGCTCTCCATCTTTTAGTCCTTTATCCTTGATGTGTGCATCAAAGTATGCCTTTGTCTTTTCTTTGCAGCATTGATGTTTGCTACTGCTCGTAGGTACATCTCATCTAAGCATTCTAGATGAAAGATCTTGGAGGACAACTCATGTCCGTTTCACTGGTGCTCTTGTGCTTCCTTTAAAGCTGGAATTAGGAAGTCCAATGGTAGCATAGCATTCAATCCGAAGACCATCTGAAATGGGGTGGCATTGATTACCGTTTTCTAGGCAACTTGATAAGCCCAAACATCATGATGAAGTTGTTTGTCCCAATCGGCGCATTTATTATTTAATAATTTTGTCAATACGTTACATAGGATCTTATTTGTGCTCTCAGCTTGTCTGTTAGCTTGTGGATGATAGGGGTAGACTTCTTATGTTCACCAAGAATTCTTGGAGAATTTTTTCAATGACTTCATTCAAGAAGTGCGTGCCTCTATCACTTAATAACTCTATCTAGTGAACATGTTCTCAAATAAAAACTTAGCTCTTGTTTGGTAGCCCATATCTAGTGAACATGTTCTCAAATAAAAACTTAGCTCTTGTTTGAGCATCGTTCTTTGTCATGGCTTTGACTTCCATCCACTTGATAAGGTAATTTGTGGCTACAATAATGTACTCTGCATGGGAGTTTCTAGCTAAATGGTTAATGGGACCTACAAAGTCTATACCCCACTTCAAGAATGCATGTCCTCCCATCATTGGCCTCAATGGCATCTCATCTTATCGAATATTGCACACGTTGGCATGTGTCGCAAGTCTTCACATAGGTATGTGCATCCATATGAAGAGTGGGCCACCAAAGTCCTGAGAATAGAATGTTCTTAAAGACTCGATTAGGACCAAAGTGTCTTCCTACAACACCACTCTGTGCAGTTTCTAAAAATTTCAAATAGTGTGATTCGTCGATGGACAATCGTAAGTACGCTTCTTTGCCTCTTCGATATAGGTTGTCTCCTACTAAGGCATAGTCCTGAGCCTCTTCTTCCATGCTTTGTTTTCTTGCTAGACTAGCCTCATTGGGTAGTGTTCCCAATCTCATAAATTCTACAAATGGAGCACTCCAATTTGGAATTAATGACACATGATAAAGGGTAGCATGCTCCATTGGAGGCCTCTCTTTGCACATTGGAAAATTCTTAATCTACTCATGTATTTCTTTCTCCAAACTAGGCCAATACACTCCTTAATGTTTTAGATTTTGCAATGTTTGTTGTTTAGAATAGTGATTTCCTAGCAATCCATCATATGCTTGTCGCAACCAACTACTATGTTCATCATCCTTGACACAACAAGATAGTAACTCCTCTATATCTTGTTTGTACATGCTTCCTGCCAATATTTGATAGTTTTGTGATCTTAGAATTTCTTCTTTGTTTGTTTTCACGTTCTTATTTGTAGGTCCTTATTTGTAGGTCCTTATTTGTAGGTCCGAAGGTTAGGACAGGTACCAACTTATTTGCCCACTTAGGTACACCTTCTAAATTGAATAGATAAGCATCGGGAAATTCATCAGACACTCCTTGTGGTGAATCTCCTGAAGTGATGCGAGAAAGGTGATTTGCCCTAACGTGGGTCCTACCTTTCCTAACAAACACTTCAAAATCTTATTCCATTAGTAAGAGCAACATCTTACTAAGCATCCCGTATTGCATGGCTTATTGACCAAATATAATAAAGCCTGATGATCAGTGAAAAATGTAAACTTGTTGGCCAATAGATACTGTCTAAACTTCTTCATAGCATATACCATGCCTAAGCCTTCTCTTTCAGTTGTGGTATAGTTTCGTTCACTTGCATTCAGCTATCTACTAGCGTATGTCATAGGCAAATCTAGATTTTCTTCACCTCTAGGTTGTGCTAGCACACATCCTATTGCATGATTGGATGCATCCACATAGCATGGAATAGTTTACTCCAATCTGGAGTGGTCAGTATTGGTGTTGTGCATAAACATCTTTTCAACTCATTGAAGGAATTCTCGCATTCGTCCTTCCACTCAAAATTTGTTAACAATGCATAATGAGGCTTAGATATGATTGCATACATGTGGATAAACCTGCAATAATATCCACAATGGCCCATAAAGGCTTGTACCTCTTTAATGTTCCTTGGCCTTGGCAACTCTGCTATGGCTCTTACTTTATCCTCATCTCTTGATATTCCGTTCTAAGAAACAATATGACCTAAGATTTTACCTTGACTTACCATAAACACACACTTTTCTGGGTTCAGACACACTCAATATTCTCTACACTTGTTAAAGATCTGTCTGAGATCAGGGATGTGGTATCTTCTTTCTTGGGAATGAGCACATAAATTATCCACATATACTTCTAAGCTCTTTCGTAAGAACTCGTTGAAGACATGAAACATGAGCCTTTGGAATGTTGCAGGTGCATTGGTGAGCCCAAATGGCATGACACGAAATGTCAAGATTCCCCATTCTGTGGCAAAAGTCGTTTTCTATTGATCTTTTGGGGCAATGGCTACTTGGTTGTAGTATGAAAATCCATCAAGGAAACTATAAACTTCCTTGCCTGCAACCTGCTCCAATAAATGTTTGGTGATCGGAACTGGATAGCTATCTATGATTGTAGCGGCATTAACTTTTTAAGGTTAATAACACTCGCAACTTTTAGTTCTTCTTGGGCACCACTACAATGGGGGACACCCATTTAGTATGCTTAATCTCATAGATAAGTCTAACATACACCGCTCTTCATTCCCTTCAATTGTTACAACAATCTTTTTGGTCTTTCCTATTATTATATTATGCTTCTCCTATGATGGCCTCTCTTTTAGAAATTCGTACAAAAATTTTTTGGTCTTCAACTTCATATTTCTTGAAATTCTCTAGTACCTCGAACAATGATTCCTCCACTTTTATTTTCTTTTTCTTTTGACTACCTTCACTTCCTTCCTTTTAATTAACCGTTTTGATGCTTGTGAGAGGTTCTTCTTCTTTTTGGGTACATACTCCTACATCTTCTAGATAGTGCTTCTTTGAGTTAAAGCAACTATCCATCACAATGGACTCTAGATCATCGTCACCCTCTTCTTCTTCTAGGACATCACTAGGATCACATTCTGCTAGCAAGGGCTGACACATGAACACTGAAATATCATAGCCCTCCTCATCACAATGAGGTTTCCATTGTTCTTCATTGACAGAAATCTCCATGGTGGCCAAGATTTCTACCCAACCATGAGGCTCAAATTCCTCATCTAGAAATATCATCAATGTATAGGCTGGGTCTCTAATTGGTATGTCTTCTAGAGGAGTTCCTTTCTCTCTCACTTTCTGACATCTTTCCTCTTCCTTTGCGACCTTGCACATCCACAAATGAGCATCTTCATGCATCTAAGATGGATCAGATGAACTTTCAGAATGCACAAAGATTGAATCTTCTTGCACCTTGTGGATAGGATTCGAGTGTAGGGATGGTACATCTCTGAACGTATAATCTTTTAGATTGACCTTGGTTGTGACCCCTAAATGCTACAAGTACAAGGAGTTGGCTCCAAATCTTGCACTATTTGCAATTATCGCAGGAAGAGTCTTCCTAGGATCATCTCATAGACATTATTTTTGCCAAAGTCACATATAGCAAAGGTGTGCTCAAACTCTATGCCACAAGTGGTTAGAGTTACCCCTTCAAGAAATCCTAGAGGTCTTCCAACATGGCCATCCACCATTTGAAGTTTCATTCTAGTTGGTCTTAATGCAGGTTTACCTGATTGCTTCCACAAGGAAGTGGTTGCAATCACAACACCAACACCTAAATCTAAGATAGATTTGGTTGTGTAACCTTGGTGGGTGATTGGAAGATAATTATTACCTTGTTCACCTTCGCTCATGTCTCCTATTTTTCCTCGAGGTATCTCTGGTACGTTCTGGTTAGTGCCTACTTTTGGCATATTGGAATCAAGTTCTGGAACCTGATTCACCACATGATTCCATAAATCTGATTTTACTTTGAGCAGCTCTTCTAGGGTGAGATGAAACTAAACCTTAGTGTTCTTCATGAATTCAGTGTTTCTTGGAACCATTAAGTCTTCATTTCTTACTAGTATTATGGGAGCTCTGATCTAAAGAGATTTAGATTCCCATGGGCCTATTAATTGTGGAAACTCTTGTAAAGAATTAGATTC
Source organism: Ceratopteris richardii (assembly GCA_020310875.1). NCBI lineage: Eukaryota > Viridiplantae > Streptophyta > Polypodiopsida > Polypodiales > Pteridaceae > Ceratopteris > Ceratopteris richardii. The sequence continues at coordinate 116,484,102 of CM035429.1, read as the reverse complement.
AAAATCTAATCTTTCATCGTCTTGTTGCTCTACTTGGTCTCCATAAATAGAGGGAATGTCTTGGGGAAATTGATCATCAAGATCATCAACCTTAGGAATAGGAGGGGGATTCTCCTTCTCCTTGGCCCATTTTTCTTCTTGTATTTCCCGCAAGAACTCTTGGGAGTACTTCTGAATTGAAAGAGGTGTTCCAACATCTGTGGAATCAAGAACATAAGCTCTTGTTGGTGGTGATCTTTATCTTTCAACAATTGGTTGAGCCTGTGGACGTAAAGAAACCCGTGGTGTGTTTACCAATTGCTCTAGTATTTCTAGTAAGCCCTAGCAATGCAAATCGGACTTCACGGAGTTTGTTTGATTGAAGGATTGGCTGGTCTCGAGTATAGTTTGAGGTAGCTCTACCATTTTCATGCATATTTTTGTCCGTTCAATCTCTAAATCTGCTCTAGGGTAGCTCTTGTTTAGGTTTGCAATTGTTGGCCCTTCTTGAAGTCAAGCATAATAGGCCTTGAACATCATGTCCAAGCCTTCTGGGGTTGGATCTTCACGAATAGACCCTAGTTGTGGTCTATTTATAGTGAGTGTTGGGGTGGGATGAGGTGGTGTGGATGGAGGTTCGTCATGTGAGGGGGTTTGAGATGCAATATCTTCTATTTTTGTTGTTGCGTCTTCCATGCTTTCTTTGAGTTCGGATAACTTTTTAGTCCGCTTACCATTGTTTCTCTCCCTGGTATTCTTCTATGTTCTTGTTTTCCTCTCACTAGGCTCTCGTGATCCACTTGTCTCTGATTGTTGAGTTGGTTTTGCTTCTTATAAGGCTTGTGCCCAGTAACTACTTGTATAGGAGCCACATTACTGCTACTTGAGCTTGAATACACCACTAAGCCTACCACATTGTTGGGGATTCGGGGACAAGAAGGAGTTTGAGGGTTTGTAGGAGAAAAAAAGAGATGATAAAAATGGAATAATAGTGAGAACTTCTGCAAAGGAATACTCTTGGAAACCTTGAATATTAATTATCCTGCATCAATTACAATGACTGCGCACAGTCCAATCAATGACTAAATACCACTTCAGAGAGTATCAATTACTGAAGACCAATTATCTCAAGTCCTCTAGCGGCGGCCGCTCGTGCACCAATCCTTCACTTGCTTCCCGCTTCCCTTGTGCACACCTTGCACTAAGCTTCCGCCAAGCTAAGGAATTGGTATCACTGCGCAGCACGCAATAGCCCTTGGAACTCTTGGAATCCAGCCCGCCTTCTCTCTTCTCTGCACACTTTCCTCTTGGCACCTCTTGCACTCTTGAATGTCGTCGCACACTGGAGGCTCTTCTTGCTTCCTTTCTTGCTCCTCTGAAGCTCTCTCTTGCTCCCAACTCTCAATGTGCAAGAATAGCCTTTGTCCTTCCTTTTGTTTGAGAGTCCGCTGGTTCGCGCACTCTAACTGCAGTACAATCTTGGTGTCCTTTCAATGTCCCAAGATTGTCTTTTTGAACTGGTCCTCAACGATTCGCTACTTTGTCTTGTAGTGACTTTAGAACAAGAGTGACTTTTAAAATAAAATTTTGATTGGGCGGTCTATTTCCACCTTTGCGTACGCGGCCTTCCACCTTCACTTTTCCTTGTAATTCTTTCACTTTTGCACCTTAAGATTTTAGATTCAACCTTTGAACCTTAAGAGGAAAAATACTTTGTACCTTTAGTTTCGACCGGTTAGGGCTCTACAGATGCCCACCACCTAAAGATCTCTCCGTCCCGGAGAGACAACAGCGAGACGAACTGAGAAATTGCAAAGACACAGAGATGAAAATAACGGAGGCAAGAAAAAATTAATATAATGCACCCCACAAGAATGGTGAGAGATCAAAAGTATGAGGTAATTATTGTAAAATGGAAACTGGACACTGAGTAATTATTCTGACTGCGATGAGCAATTTATTTAGACTGAGGAAATTTATTGTGGAGGTTGATTGAGTGTGTCAGCCGAGGTTGATGGAGAAGGGGGCAAAGGAGCAGAAGCTTGTTCGATCATAAGCTGTAGCGAACTAAGGCATTGTCTAAGGTGATCCCTTTCCCTGCGGATACGTCGGCATGCAGCATTAGCACAAAGACCTAAATTGGAGCGATTCTGAAGATCTTCTAAGGCTTTCATCGCAGAGTCGGCCATATCGCGATAATGATCTCGCTCTTCTTTGAGCAATCGGGCCGTTTCGTTGAGGGAGTGCCATTGAGAGGTTGCCATGCGATTGATGTTTTCTATTGTTGAGATATACTGTTGATGAACCGAAGCTGCTGCGGAAACCGAATCCAAGGAAATCTGAGAGGCCTGAGCATTGCCGATAGCGACTACACTCGCGTCCTGGAGTAATTGCAGAAATGAAGGTGATGATGGTAGGTCAAAAGGCGGAGTGGGATTGACCGTAGGAGCAGGAGGGGGAGGGGGAGGGTGAATATACGGCGGAGGAGTATGAAGGGTTGGAGTGGCCGATGGAGTGGGAAGTGAAAGAGTGGGGGAAGGGAGATGTTGACTGACAGGAAGGTTACTGATAGAGGGGGATGCGAATTCCGGGTGAATTGGTGGCATACAGGTGGGGTTTTGAGGGTTGAGCTGGGTTTGAATAAGTGGAGTGAAATCGGAAGAGAGGGGAGGTCTAGGGATAATAGGAGGGGTAGGCATGGATGGAGAATTTGTAGATACAGGAGGGAAAGGGGAAGAAGATTGGGTAGTGAAGGAGGGGACGTGAGGGGGGGGAGTCATGAATGGAGAGGTGGTGGCTGTAGGCGGGATATGTGAAGAAGATTGGGGAGGGAAGGAGGGCACATCAGGGGGATTAGGTAAGAACGGAGAAGTGGTAGAGGCAGGAGGGATAGGTGAAGAGGAATGGGGAGGGATGGAGGTTACATCAGGGGGGTTAGTTATGAATGGAGAGGTGGTAGATGCAGGAGGGATGGGTGAAGAAGATTGGGGAGGGCAGGAAGTTACATCAGGTGGCGCGGATGTGGGTATCGAGGCGGAAGCTGAGTCAATAGAGATTAGAGGGGGGGAGGGAGATGGAGCAATGGAAGGTCCAGGGTGGGTAGGGAGATAAGAAGCATTGTGCGCCGATTGTGCAGGTATTCGATAGAGCCAAGCTAAGAAGGGTGCAGAGTAGATGGAAAAAGCATGAGATCCTCTAGAGATAGCCTCGCGGAGTCGACGGGAGCGCAATTGCAAGGAACTATAAATGAGGGTTGCGTAAGGGTAAGGACGGCTATGGAGAAAGCAAAAAAGCAGATCGGCGATACGAATATCTGACCAGGGAAGGGAAGAGGTTTGGCTGCGTAGTAAGAAGAAAAAAATGAACGCATTGAGAAGGGTGGTCATGCGGAGCGAAAACCTAGCAGTGCTTTGAAAGTGTGTGGTACAAAAGGCAATAGTAGCCGAGGCGGACAGGCCAGAGTATAGGAAAGGGGGAGCACGGAAATCTATTAGGGGAGACCCAATACTGGCGGCAATCTCTGGGATGAATAGAGTGCCGGTTCTAAAATGAGGGAAGTGGCGGATAGCTTCATAAACCTGTGTAAAATTGGCGGGGTTATTGAAGAAAACATTAGCCAAGCCCCACAAGCCCGCCTGCTGAAGATCCTCAATGGAAAACATTTGACGAAGGGCAATGGTAGGTATGGATAGATGCATTCGGATTTGCAGGTTTATGTCAGGTGGGAGAAACAGGCGCATATAATCCCCGGTTGGTGAAGATGGGTGGGATGAATGAGACATAGATGGGGAAGGAGAAGGAGGGTGCGGGAGGGGAGGTGGGGAATAAAGGTAGCTTGAATCAGAGTCTATGGAATAAATGGGAAGATCCAGGGTTAAAGGAGCTGTTGGAGTCGCTTGAACAGATTGTTCTGCCGATGAAGGAGGAGGTGGATTGGGATGGTCAGAGGGAATGGTGGAGGGAGGAGCGGAACTAGCACCCGGAGCGGGGTCCGCCATGGATGGAAATGGGGAAAAGAAATGGAACAAAAGAGAACCTCCTCAAGAGGAGAGGAATCGATGGGGTGAGGTGGTGGGAGGGGCAGAGGGCTTGAGGGGTGGATGGTGTTGGGAGGAAGAGGGGGGCGCACGGGGAAGGAAGGAGGGGTTGTGGTGGGATTGGAGGCAGAGAGTTGGGAGGGGGGTGTGAATGTGGAGCGGGGTTGTAGGAGAAGGTTGGGCTGTAGAGGAGTTGGAGAAAGGGGGGGTTGGGTATCGGAGATGAGGTGCTGGGTGCCGCCAGGGGGTGGTGAGGGGGGGCAGTGAGAGGGGGGTGTGGTGTGTTGTGGTGAGATGGGGGTGCGGTGTGGTGAGTTGAGGTGAGGGAAGGGGCCGAGCAGGGTCGTGAGGGGGGGATGGCGCTGTTGGGAGAGGGGGGGTGTGGGGTTATGTGTTGAGGGGAGGGGCCGAGCGGGGTCGTGAGGGGGGGGATGGCGCTGTCGTGAGAGGGGGTGGTGTGGTGTTATGTGGTGAGGGGAGGGGCCGAGCGGGGTCGTGAGGGGGGAGGAGGTGTGGTGAGTTGTGGTGAGGGGAGGGGCTGAGCGGGGTCGTGAGGGGGGAGGGGGTGTGGTGAGTTGTGGTGAGGGGAGGGGCTGAGCGGGGTCGTGAGGGGGGAGGGGGTGTGGTGAGTTGCGGTGAGGGGAGGGGCCGAGCGGGGTCGTGAGGGGGGGGATGCGTGGTGAGTTGAGGTGAGGGGAGGGGCTGAGCGGGGTCGTGAGGGGGGAGGGGGTGTGGTGAGTTGTGGTGAGGGGAGGGGCGGAGCGGGGTCGTGAGGGGGGGGGAGGTGTGGTGAGTTGTGGTGAGGGGAGGGGCTGAGCGGGGTCGTGAGGGGGGGGAGGTGTGGTGAGTTGCGGTGAGGGGAGGGGCCGAGCGGGGTCGTGAGTGGGGGGATGGCGCTGTTGGGAGAGGGGGGGGTTTGGTGTTATGTGGTGAGCGGAGGGGCCGAGCGGGGTCGTGAGGGGGGAGGAGGTGTGGTGAGTTGCGGTGAGGGGAGGGGCTGAGCGGGGTCGTGAGGGGGGGGAGGTGTGGTGAGTTGCGGTGAGGGGAGGGGCCGAGCGGGGTCGTGAGGGGGGGGATGGCGCTGTTGGGAGAGGGGGGGGTTTGGTGTTATGTGGTGAGGGGAGGGGCCGAGCGGGGTCGTGAGGGGGGAGATGGCGCTGTTGGGAGAGGGGGGGGTTTGGTGTTATCTGGTGAGGGGAGGGGCCGAGCGGGGTCGTGAGGGGGGAGGAGGTGTGGTGAGTTGTGGTGAGGGGAGGGGCTGAGCGGGGTCGTGAGGGGGGAGGGGTTGTGGTGAGTTGTGGTGAGGGGAGGGGCTGAGCGGGGTCGTGAGGGGGGGGAGGTGTGGTGAGTTGCGGTGAGGGGAGGGGCTGAGCTGGGTCGTGAGGGGGGGGGAGGTGTGGTGAGTTGCGGTGAGGGGAGGGGCCGAGCGGGGTCGTGAGGGGGGGGGATGGCGCTGTTGGGAGAGGGGGGGGTTTGGTGTTATGTGGTGAGGGGAGGGGCCGAGCGGGGTCGTGAGGGGGGAGATGGCGCTGTTGGGAGAGGGGGGGGTTTGGTGTTATGTGGTGAGGGGAGGGGCCGAGCGGGGTCGTGAGGGGGGAGGAGGTGTGGTGAGTTGTGGTGAGGGGAGGAGCTGAGCGGGGTCGTGAGGGGGGAGGGGTTGTGGTGAGTTGTGGTGAGGGGAGGGGCTGAGCGGGGTCGTGAGGGGGGGGGAGGTGTGGTGAGTTGCGGTGAGGGGAGGGGCCGAGCGGGGTCGTGAGGGGGGGGATGGCGCTGTTGGGAGAGGGGGGGGTTTGGTGTTATGTGGTGAGGGGAGGTGCCGAGCGGGGTCGTGAGGGGGGAGGGGGTGTGGTGAGTTGCGGTGAGGGGAGGGGCCGAGCGGGGTCGTGAGGGGGGGGATGGCGCTGTTGGGAGAGGGGGGGGTTTGGTGTTATGTGGTGAGGGGAGGGGCCGAGCGGGGTCGTGAGGGGGGAGGAGGTGTGGTGAGTTGTGGTGAGGGGAGGGGCTGAGCGGGGTCTTGAGGGGGGAGGGGGTGTGGTGAGTTGTGGTGAGGGGAGGGGCTGAGCGGGGTCGTGAGGGGGGAGGGGGTGTGGTGAGTTGTGGTGAGGGGAGGGGCCGAGCGGGGTTGTGAGGGGGGGGGTGGCGCTGTTGAGATAGGGGGGGGTGTCGAAAGGTGATGAAGAGGGGGGAGGTGGAACGGAGAGGGAGGGAGAGGGGGGATGGGTTGTTGCCGCCGGGGGGTTGGGTTGTGGAGGGTCGGAGAGAGGGGTTGAAGAGGGTGTGATGAGGGGGGTGTTGAAGGGTGATGACGAGGGGGGAGGTGGAACGGAGAGGGTGGGAGAGGGGGGGTCGGTTGTTGCCGCCGGGGGGTGGGTTGTGGAGAGTCGGAGAGAGGGGTTGAAGAGGGTGTGATGAGGGGGGGGTGTCGAAGGGTGAAGACAAGGGGGAGGTGGAACGGAGAGGGTGGGAGAGGGGGATTGGTGGGTGCCGCCGGGGGGGTGGGTTGTGGAGGGTCGGAGAGAGGGGTTGAAGAGGGGTGTGAGGAGGGGGGGTGTCGAAGGGTGACGAAGAGGGGGGGGAGGTGGAATGTAGAGGTTTGTAGGAGTTTGAGGAATGTTATGTGGTGTGTTGTGGTGAGAGGGGGGTGCGGTGTGGTGAGTTGAGGTGAGGGAAGGGGCCGAGCAGGGTCGTGAGGGGGGGATGGCGCTGTTGGGAGAGGGGGGGGTGTGGGGTTATGTGTTGAGGGGAGGGGCCGAGCGGGGTCGTGAGGGGGGGGATGGCGCTGTCGTGAGAGGGGGTGGTGTGGTGTTATGTGGTGAGGGGAGGGGCCGAGCGGGGTCGTGAGGGGGGAGGAGGTGTGGTGAGTTGTGGTGAGGGGAGGGGCTGAGCGGGGTCGTGAGGGGGGAGGGGGTGTGGTGAGTTGTGGTGAGGGGAGGGGCTGAGCGGGGTCGTGAGGGGGGAGGGGGTGTGGTGAGTTGCGGTGAGGGGAGGGGCCGAGCGGGGTCGTGAGGGGGGGGATGCGTGGTGAGTTGTGGTGAGGGGAGGGGCTGAGCGGGGTCGTGAGGGGGGAGGGGGTGTGGTGAGTTGTGGTGAGGGGAGGGGCGGAGCGGGGTCGTGAGGGGGGGGAGGTGTGGTGAGTTGTGGTGAGGGGAGGGGCTGAGCGGGGTCGTGAGGGGGGGGAGGTGTGGTGAGTTGCGGTGAGGGGAGGGGCCGAGCGGGGTCGTGAGGGGGGGGATGGCGCTGTTGGGAGAGGGGGGGGTTTGGTGTTATGTGGTGAGGGGAGGGGCCGAGCGGGTTCGTGAGGGGGGAGGAGGTGTGGTGAGTTGCGGTGAGGGGAGGGGCTGAGCGGGGTCGTGAGGGGGGGGAGGTGTGGTGAGTTGCGGTGAGGGGAGGGGCCGAGCGGGGTCGTGAGGGGGGGGATGGCGCTGTTGGGAGAGGGGGGGGTTTGGTGTTATGTGGTGAGGGGAGGGGCCGAGCGGGGTCGTGAGGGGGGAGATGGCGCTGTTGGGAGAGGGGGGGGTTTGGTGTTATGTGGTGAGGGGAGGGGCCGAGCGGGGTCGTGAGGGGGGAGGAGGTGTGGTGAGTTGTGGTGAGGGGAGGGGCTGAGCGGGGTCGTGAGGGGGGAGGGGTTGTGGTGAGTTGTGGTCAGGGGAGGGGCTGAGCGGGGTCGTGAGGGGGGAGGGGGTGTGGTGAGTTGCGGTGAGGGGAGGGGCTGAGCGGGGTCGTGAGGGGGGGGAGGCGCTGTTGGGAGAGGGGGGGGTTTGGTGTTATGTGGTGAGGGGAGGGGCCGAGCGGGGTCGTGAGGGGGGAGGAGGTGTGGTGAGTTGTGGTGAGGGGAGGGGCTGAGCGGGGTCGTGAGGGGGGGGAGGTGTGGTGAGTTGCGGTGAGGGGAGGGGCTGAGCGGGGTCGTGAGGGGGGGGAGGTGTGGTGAGTTGCGGTGAGGGGAGGGGCCGAGCGGGGTCGTGAGGGGGGGGATGGCGCTGTTGGGAGAGGGGGGGGTTTGGTGTTATGTGGTGAGGGGAGGGGCCGAGCGGGGTCGTGAGGGGGGAGGAGGTGTGGTGAGTTGTGGTGAGGGGAGGGGCTGAGCGGGGTCTTGAGGGGGGAGGGGGTGTGGTGAGTTGTGGTGAGGGGAGGGGTTGAGCGGGGTCGTGAGGGGGGAGGGGGTGTGGTGAGTTGTGGTGAGGGGAGGGGCCGAGCGGGGTTGTGAGGGGGGGGGGTGGCGCTGTTGAGATAGGGGGGGGTGTTGAAAGGTGATGAAGAGGGGGGAGGTGGAACGGAGAGGGAGGGAGAGGGGGGATCGGTTGTTGCCGCCGGGGGGTTGGGTTGTGGAGGGTCGGAGAGAGGGGTTGAAGAGGGTGTGATGAGGGGGGTGTCGAAGGGTGATGACGAGGGGGGAGGTGGAACGGAGAGGGTGGGAGAGGGGGGGTCGGTTGTTGCCGCCGGGGGGTGGGTTGTGGAGAGTCGGAGAGAGGGGTTGAAGAGGGTGTGATGAGGGGGGGGTGTCGAAGGGTGAAGACAAGGGGGAGGTGGAACGGAGAGGGTGGGAGAGGGGGATTGGTGGGTGCCGCCGGGGGGGTGGGTTGTGGAGGGTCGGAGAGAGGGGTTGAAGAGGGGTGTGAGGAGGGGGGGTGTCGAAGGGTGACGAAGAGGGGGGGGAGGTGGAATGTAGAGGTTGGGAGAGTGGGGATTGTTGAGGGGGATTGAGGGTGAGGGGGTGTGAAATGCTCTCCTTCTTTCCTCCCTAGCACAACTTGGCACTGAAAATAAGAACGGAATTCTTGAGGATTGTGAAGCAAGAATGAAAAAAGAGGCCATATTATATAGCTGGTTCGAATGAGGGAGCACCTCTCAAGAAGAAGTGGACTAGCATAAAAAGGTGATCAAAAAGAGAGGAGATGACAATGTTAATCTCATCCATCCGAGAGACAAACAAAGGAAAGGGCAAAACTGAAAGTTACTTAGCAAAACTATGAGCCATTCAAGCTATGAATTTTATTTATGAAGTGAGGAATTTCTTGATTTTTGATGGAAGAGAAAACTTGCGTCCAAAATTTTTGTTTGATTTTCGTAAAAAAAAAAGAAAAAACGTGCGCCCAATTTTTATGTGATTATTACTACTGTTAACTTATTATTACTACTTATTAAAACAATCCAAAATCAACAAGATAAAGGAAAATGCAATGGTTATGATACTTGATAATAAGCCTTGAGTCTGGAAATGTTAACTAAAGGCAGGGTGTTGCCATCGAGTGTTTCCAATTGCACTGCCCCCCACTGCAGCATCTTCGTAATGCGAAAAGGGCCTTCCCAGTGAGGGATCCATTTCCCTTTGTTTTGATTAGAAATTTGTGGTCTGTGTAGCAGGGCTAAATCCCCAGGCTTCAAATTGTTTTGCCATAGATTTTTGTCATGAGTCTTCTTCCTGTGTAATTGCAGCTTCTCTAACTGTTTGGAGGCTAAAATTCTTGATTCTTCCAGTTTATGCAAAGCAGTCAGTCTTGCTGAAACTTCCATCCCATTTTTCTCTAGTCTTTCCGTTCTTATAGAGCCTCTGATAAATTCAAATGGTTCAATAGGAACCAAGCCATAAACTAATTGAAAGGGGGAATACCCAGTCTCTTTATAGGCCAGTCTGTATGCCCATAATGTACCCAGATAGGCCCGTCCCCAAGAGGTCGGCTGCAACATGCATTCTTTTCGTAACATTGAAATTAATACTTTGTTTGTTGACTCGGCTTGTCCATTAGCTCGTGGGTAGTATGCACAAGAAGTCCTGTGTAAAATGCGATACCTGTTGGAAATTTCCTGCAATATTTTGTTAACAAAATGAGTACCCTGATCGGTACAGATTTCCAGCGGGCATCCAAATCTACAAATGATGTTACAATACAAAAAGTCAGCCACTGTTTGTGCAGAGCAATCCGTTGATGCAATAGCTTCAGCCCATTTTGTTGCGTAGTCTGTGGCTATCAGTAAGTACTTTTCCCTTTTTGGAAGTGCCGGAGGGTATATCGGCCCTACAAAGTCTAATCCCCACTTCTCAAAGGGCTGCCAAGAAGTGGAAACTACCAAAGGGTGATGTCTTTGCTTGGTGGGTTTAGGTCCACACCTCTGGCACACATCACATGTTTTTCTCCAATTATCTGCATCCCTAAAGAGTGTAGGCCACCATAGACCAGCATCTAGTATTCTCTGGCTCATGATATGCCCTGGAAGGTGCCCACCACCTGTTCCTTCATGTGCAAATTGCAGTATTTCCCTCACATCATCTTCCTCTAAGCATTTCCTCATCCTGTCATCCTTGCCCTGTCTGTAGAGTTTGCCCTCAATGAAAGTATATGGTCTACTTTTGATAAGTAGCCTCTTTCTTAGTACAGCATTAGCACTTTCTGGATACAATCCAGTATTAATGAACTGCTTGATATCATCATACCATCCTTTAGGTTGTATAGCAAACAAGTGTGCATCAGGGAAATCATCATTGATACCACTGGTTTGATCCTTCCTATTGATTCTGGATAAGTGATCTGCCATCACATTTTCTCTTCCCGGCTTATGGATTACCGAGAAATCGAACTCTTGGAATAACAGTAACCACCTCCCTATTCTACCAGTAGCATGTGGTTTGTTGAGTAAGTACTTGAGAGGTTGGTGATCTGATATAATAATAAATTTTACCCCCAATAAGTAATGGCGGAATTTTTGAACTGCAAAGACCATTGCTAGTGCTTCCCTTTCGGTAGTACTGTAATTTCTTTCAGCCTTGGTCAAGATTCTACTGGCATATTGAATTGGCCTGTCCATTTTAAATTCTTCACTGGGTTGAGTTAGAACTGCTCCCACTGCATATGCACTGGCATCGACATGTATATGAAAGATTTTTGACCACTCCGGGGTGACCAAGATAGGAGCACACACGAGCCGTGACCTTAATGTCTGATATGCTTTTTCCTCCTCTTCTTCCCATTTGAAAGGTACTTCTTTACCTGTGAGTCTAGTCAGAGGTCTAGCTATCTCTGCATACATTTTTATAAACCTTCTATGATAACCGGTATGCCCCAAAAAACTCTGGATCTCTTTAGGAGTTTTGGGTTTAGGTAACTTTAATATAGAGAGAATTTTGTCAGGATCTGGGGCCATACCTTTAGCGGATACCACATGTCCTAAGAGGGTTCCTTCTGTCACAAGGAAGTGACATTTATTTGGATTGAGCTTTAACTTGGTTTCTCTGCATCTTTGGAAAATATTCTGCAGCTGTCTCAGGTGCTGGTCCAAACAATCTAGATGAGTTTCTTTGTGAGATCCTGAAAATGAAGAGAAATCATCCATGAAGATTCTAAGTGATTCCAGCAATAAGGGCCCAAAAATGAGATTGACCGTTCTGTTAAATGTGGCTGGAGCATTTCTTAGCCCAAATGGCATTTTTACATACACATACGTTCCCCACGGTGTGATAAAAGCAGTCTTTTCACGATCGTCTGGGTGTATTGATATTTGATTATAGCCACTGAAGCCATCCATAAAACTATATAGTGCATGCCCCGCCACTTCTTCAATGACCTGTTCTGCAAAAGGCATAGGGAACCCGTCTGGAATGGTCACCTTGTTGAGAGCTCTAAAGTCCACACAAATCCTGATTTTATTAGTATTCTTCTTTGGTACTATAACCATAGGTGAGAGCCACTCTGAGTGTTCCACACGAATGATGATTCCTGCATCTTCCATCTTTTGGATTTCCACATAGACAGCCTCGGCATACTTTGGATTGAGTCTATAACTCCTTCCTCTGATGGGTCTGGCTCCCTCAACCAGAGGAATTCTGTGCTCTCCGTAAGATGCAGGCACTCCTTCTAAGTCTATAATGCCAGGCAAAAACATCTGCATACTGGGTTAAGAATGATTTTACCTTTTCCAGAAGCTTTGGTTGGCTCCACAACCAAGTGGCCACTAGAACTGGTTGATTATTGTTTTGGGTGCATAAATGTACTTCTTGAACCGGGTTTCTTGTTACCAGATTATCTTCATGTGCATCTGCTTCTTTGTCTTCTTCTCCTAGCTTTTCGTGCATTGCTTCATAAGCCGGTGTATTTTGAACTTCGATGTTCTCCTCCTTGTCTTGCATCCATCCTGCAGGGATTTCTTGAATTGGGAAAGAACATTCAACCTCAGAAATTTTTACCTTGCTTTCAGCTTGGGAAACTTCGTTATCTGATGTTGACACATCCTCCTCCAATTTGTATTTGAGGGGTATCTTCCTGCCCCTTCTGTGGTCAGTGATGGGCTCTCCCAATCCATCAACCTGGACGTTTCCCTTGTCTTCATCATAGCCTCCAAATGTACCAAGGTTATCAGGAAAAATTCCAAAACAAGAAGAAGAGTTGCCGGCATGAAGCCAACTTAAAATATCCTCTTCTTCCTCAAAATCTATTTGGGGTTGATCCTCCGCTTCTGTTTCCATGCAAATGCTCACTGTTTGCATCATACTAGTGTTTCCTTGATTGTCTGGGCCTTCTTCTAAATGAATTTGTGTCAGCTCCTGCCCTTTCTTTTGTACCCACATGGTGTCCTTACCCCAATCATGAATGACGCTGGCATGCCTCAGCCAAGGTCTTCCAATTAAGAGGGGAAATCCTCCTTCAACCTGGGGCAATCTTAAAACCACAAAATCCAGGATAAATAGATTACCTTGTACTTCAAGTGGAACTTTTGGGATTACTCCTAAGGGCCTTACTTTGCTCTGATCTGCCAAAGTGACCGTGAAATTTGCAGGTCTTGAAGGGTGGAGTCCAATCCTTTTCATGGTATGTTCAGGCATCAAATTAATGCCAGAACCACCATCTACAATAACACCTTGAAATTCATGGCCCTTGATTGATATTGTAAGCCGAGGGCTTTTATAATCTGTAAGGGGTGCTTCACCCCTAATTATCCCTTGATGTAAGATAGCAGTCTTAGCCACTAAGCTTGTCGTAGAAGCTTCATCAATTATCTGCAATAATTCTGACCTGAATTTCCCATCCAACTTTATTAAATCAAGAATACTAACCTCCTTCTTAATAGACTTGAGTAGCTTTGAAGCCTCTGATTCTTTAAGGAAGTGAGCTTCATTTGCTTTGCTAAACTCTTCTTGAGCCCTCTTGAAGGCATGCCCAATGGCATCTCCGGTGCCTGTGAGACATTCCTTGTGGTTTGTGTCTGCACCTGTAGTATCTTTGTCTTCCATTGCAACTCTGTCTTTGTTCAACTCCTTAATTATCAATTCTTGATTTTCTACCACTTTTGCTGTTCCCTTGCTTCTTGTCTGTACTGCAAAAGATTCGAGTTCTTCTAATTGTACCACTCTAGTGGATGGTGAGGGTTCATTTACCTGAGGCAATATCTCCTCCTTGAATACAGAGATCATTTGGAGATGGGGTCCGGAAGTAGAGGCTTGATTCTTAGGACAACAGTTTGTATAATGATCTCTGGCCTCTGGACAATTTCTGCAAGGGGGTGCGTTTTCCGGCAGGGTGCATCTAGATTGGTAGTGCCCACATTCTCCACATCTGAAGCAAATATTGGCCTTCTAGGCCCATTTGCGAGGTTAGTTCTTGGTCTAGGATTATAGTTATTACCTTGGTTTGTTGCTGCTGCCATTACATTTGTTGGTGGCAAGAGTCCGCCTTGTGTCCAGTATGTCGTTGTCGGTATTCCCCTTGATTGGCATTCATGGGCCTCATGCCCAATCTTCCTGCATAATTGACAAGTCACATTTAGCAAAGGACATTCACTTACTATATGTCCTTGCTTACTGCACATGGAGCACCATAGTCCGTTCTTAATGCCGCCTCCTTTTAGTTCTTGCAACTCCTGCCTCAGCTGAGCCAGTTCCTCTGCTTGGGCTTCCTCTTCCTTTTGGAGCTTGAGGGCTTCAATCTCTCTTCTCAGCTGAGCTACAGTAGTCTCCTCCTCTGTATAGGGCTTATTCCTCTTCAAGCCTTCCAGTTCCCTTCTTAACTGACTCACTGGGTCCTCCAGTTCTGTACCATATGATAGTTGGGAAGACGTTGTACCATACTGGTGCCTTATTTGTTCCAAGCGGGTGGCCGTATTGATGAATTCCTCAACAGAGGCAGTAGGTAGCACTAACTCCTTTATTTTGCATTGGGTGACCACAGGTAAAGGTTTGGCTAACCACTTCTTGACAAAGAAGTCGTGTGGTGGATCCAGTAATTTAGCCATTAATGCTTTGGCCCTGGTCACGAATTCTGGGAACTTCTCTCCTGGACCCAACTTCAAGTTTTCCAATTCTTCTATAATGATCTCAGCCGTGTTGCCATGCTGAAATTGATTCTTAAAGGCCTCTTTCATCAAATCCCAAGAGGTAAAGTGATTTTCGGCAAACTGACTAAACCACTTGTCTGCCAGACCCTCCAATGTGGCGGGGAAGAGTATCAAGAAAGCATCTTCCCTACCCATTAGTCCCCTAGTCTTACATAATGAAAGAAATCGCCGAATGTGCTCATCTCGGTCCTCATGGGCTAAACCTCTGAAGGAAGGGAATTTTATGTTTAACCTGGAGAGCAAGATTTCTAGGTCCACCTGTCCTGCCATGCTTCCTACCGAGGAAGTCGATGAAAGTGGACTCGATGATCTTCGGTTCGTCTTTCTTCTTGTCTGCTTGCACTTGATTCTCAAGGTTTGTGACCGGGTCGCGGTCATGAGCTATTCATAGTCCACTTAAAATGAGACCTTGATAGAAGGATATACCTTTTGGCCCACTGGAGTAATGTTGTCGACATTGGAATGTTGTCCTCCAATGGCAATATATAGTCTCCTATGCTCAAAGCTCCTTGGAAGTCCCACCGGGCGTGCCAAATTTGTTGGGGATTCGGGGACAAGAAGGAGTTTGAGGGTTTGTAGGAGAAAAAAAGAGATGATAAAAATGGAATAATAGTGAGAACTTCTGCAAAGGAATACTCTTGGAAACCTTGGATATTAATTATCCTGCATCAATTACAATGACTGCGCACAGTCCAATCAATGACTAAATACCACTTCAGAGAGTATCAATTACTGAAGACCAATTATCTCAAGTCCTCTAGCGGCGGCCTCTCGTGCACCAATCCTTCACTTGCTTCCCGCTTCCCTTGTGCACACCTTGCACTAAGCTTCCGCCAAGCTAAGGAATTGGTATCACTACGCAGCACGCAATAGCCCTTGGAACTCTTGGAATCCAGCCCGCCTTCTCTCTTCTCTGCACACTTTCCTCTTGGCACCTCTTGCACTCTTGAATGTCGTCGCACACTGGAGGCTCTCCTTGCTTCCTTTCTTGCTCCTCTGAAGCTCTCTCTTGCTCCCAACTCTCAATGTGCAAGAATAGCCTTTGTCCTTCCTTTTGTTTGAGAGTCCGCTGGTTCGCGCACTCTAACTGCAGTACAATCTTGGTGTCCTTTCAATGTCCCAAGATTGTCTTTTTGAACTGGTCCTCAACGATTCGCTACTTTGTCTTGTAGTGACTTTAGAACAAGAGTGACTTTTAAAATAAAATTTTGATTGGGCGGTCTATTTCCACCTTTGCGTACGCGGCCTTCCACCTTCACTTTTCCTTGTAATTCTTTCACTTTTGCACCTTAAGATTTTAGATTCAACCTTTGAACCTTAAGAGGAAAAATACTTTGTACCTTCAGTTTCGACCGGTTAGGGCTCTACACACATTAATGGGTGTAACATTGGGTGCACTAGAGGAGTTCCTTGGACAATCTCTTGGGAGGTGTTCTTTGCCGCACTCACGACAAAAGCCTTGTATTGTGATGTTTTCTCCTTGTCCTTGAGACTTTGGATGGGGACATTCACAATGGAATGGTCACCCTAACATCTAAAACATGGTCCTCTAGGGTCGTGTGGTCTCATTTGGCTAGATTGGGGCCGTTGGTTAGAATTCATATACATGACATTGGAGTATTCTAGCTCCCAATTTTGTTCCATAACTAGTGTCTCATATTGATAGGAATAAGCCTCACTATGCTTTGGTGACTTTGTGTAATAAGCTTGTGGACTAGCTTCATGGAACTAGTCTAAACTATGAGCATGAGTGTCATTTTCCGAGACCAACGGGATTAGTGGCACCAATGTTCTATTAAGGTTCTCCTCTACCACTGCATACTTAACTGGAATCACATTGGTAGGAGCTGATGATTGGTTTCCTAGGACTAGTTATGGCCTATATGGTACCTGATACTACTGTTGTGGCCTATAATATGGCTATTGGTATTCATTCTGATACCTACCCTATTGATAAGGTCACTGATAGTTTTGTCTAATAGCCTACTTATTGTAGGGACAATCTTGAGCCGTGTGGTTTGTGTATTTTCTCCCAATGGAACAATATGGAGCATTAGGGTTGCCTTGGGGCGGAGCCATCATCGGGAAAACATTAGCCATATTGTCTCCTCCATAGTTATAACATCGCTTTAATGAGGTGACCCTTGCTATTTTTCTATTTTCAACCCCTATCTTCTTGGCAACCTACTCAACTATCTCACCTATCTTAGTGGAGATTCTAGAAGTATGAGTAGTAAAACTATCTGAAACCTTATAGAGTTTGGACAATTCTAGCTCCTCACCCAAGTTTTCTTCTATGTCAATGCATACCCACACACACTCTTCTATGGATCTAGGCTCTTTCAAGTACACATATGATCTTAACTTGGTGCTTAGTAAGCCATCTAAAAACAAGGCCACTTGTTTGGCTGGAGTGGGTAACTCTTGAACAGGGCATCTTTTGAAGTACTATCTGAACCATCTTCCTACAAGTCACACTCTTTCTTGAGGTGTTTGCTTGAAGTTGTGGATCAAGGATGATGTGTTATGCCTAATGCCACTCTTGGAAAATTCATTCCTGCAATGCCTCTAGCAATTGACCTATGTTTTGGTAATTTTGATTGTTCAAGGGTTGGAACCAAGCTAAGGCAGTGCCCTTGAGGTTCAAAATAAATGCCTCAAACTATGTGAATAAGTCCTCAACTTGTGCAGATTTTAACACTTGTTTGAACTCAACCACATGATCATAAGGATTTGCTGACCCGTCAAAATAGTTCTTCATTGCCTTGACCACTTGAGAGGGTCAAAGGGTTCTTGGGTGCTCTTGGGGTCTCGGCAATGTAAAATCATGTTCATCTCTTTGATGCCTATGTGCTTGATGTCCCTCTACCGATATTCTGCACAAAACTTACCTCAGGTCTCTCTCTTATTCCTTCTCTTTGGGTTTCATGAGCCTAGGATGATTCTGCTCCTTGGAGGCCATGGGAGATATTCGATCTTGGTGGAGGGAAAATCAAGTCACCCTGTAAAGTGTATGCGTGCCTATCATGCTCTCATACTAAGAACATTTTCTCCGATGTGTGATCTAGATAGACAACTTTGCGTGGTGTCTTGGAGTCTTTGAACTCATAGATGGTGACTACTTGGCTAGGTTGATCTGGCTTGAATCTCCAAAAGGCTTCCTCTCTTTCTCTATTCAAGAATAGTTCTATGCTTTTGTTGTCTTGAGGGATCCAATCTGGAGTGATCACTTTGGTCAAAACTCACTTACCACTAGGAGTCTTGGGTTCTCGTGCTACATCTCCTTGCTCTAGGTCTCCTATCTCATTCTCCGGAACGATGTTTCCAAACTCATATGTCCTATCAGGTAAGCTGGTAACCACATACATGGTTCCTTCCCTATCAATATAGGAACCATCTTCAAACTTGACCACTGGGTGTTCAAGTCCAAAGGTTTGATCGGGATTTTTGACTTGGATAACTGATCACCTCAAACCATCCTCATAGATGCATGCACCTAATTGGTTGGTCCAGATATACTCCAATTGTGTCTTATAGGGATCTTCTGGTGTTTGTAAATAGGTAGTTCCTGAGACATGTGGGTCTCTCCATGCTAAAAGACATTTCTGAGTCACTTATTTCTGAACTTAGTGTGTAAGGATAACCACTTAATTGTTGTGCCCAAGATCTAATGCTTTGCTTGTGCTTGCCTATGTGTCTACGAGATCTCAGGTTCATAAGCTTAGTCTTCTAGTTCCAAATTTCCCCTTTGTATTGCTCAAAATCCTTTAGAGTGCCCTTGGTTTCCGAGTCCCACATGAGGGTCAACTTCAAAATACTATATCTAATAATCCACGTATTAGCTTTACCATAACGAGCTTTCCAATGAACCCAAAATCACAACAAACCGATTTTGATGCCACTGCAGAGTTTTAGGGGTTAAAATAGGAAAACAAGACCTCTTTGGGATTGGTTTAGAATAGGTGATACGCAATACTTAGGAAGTATCAGCGATACTTGGGACAAGCAATACACGATACTTGCCTTGCCATGGTACATGATACCTCAATTTGGATGATACCCAATACTTTAGTCAAACGATAAATGATATTTGAGTGTGCAACGATACACGATACTAGATTTTCACGATACGATACTTCAACTTCCACAATACACGATACTGACCTTTTGGTGATACACGGTACTTGGGAAGTATTGTGATACATGAAGAGACGATACACGATACACAATAGTTTGGGAGTGACAATACACGATACCAACCTTCACGATACATAATACTTGGGAAGTATCATGATACACAGTTACGTGATACACGATACGTGATGCTCAACCCCACGATACATGAGACATGTGAGGTATCACAATACATGGGGAGAGGATACACGATACTTGACAAGTATCGCGATACATGGGAGTTCTAGTATCATGATACCTGAACTCAACTAGACATGATACTTGGTGTTTCTGAAGTCCAAATTCAGAAATTTTTGCAAATGTTTGTACTTTGTGTCCTCCGTGTCACCCCTATATGCATGTAGATGCAAAATCTCCCTCCAAACCCACGATATTGCACTTGCGATACTTGTCATAGGTGGTTTCATGCTACACAATAACTCACTTAGATTTTGATGTATTTAGAGTATCTAAAGTGCATTTCTTCAGCATTTCAAGCTCCGAACTCCTCTATGCTTCTTTCTCGCAGGCACAAGTGAAAAGTGAGGTGAATGTACAGTCAAAAATGAAGAAAAACTAAGAAGATGAAGATGAGAGAAGATGGTGATGATGATGATGAAGGTGAAGAAAAACTCATAAACTGAATAGAAGATGCTCATTTTTTACCTTCCAACATCGCTACTCTACGTCTTATCATCACACGCTTGTCCTCTGAGCTCTCTCCCCAAAAATGGCACCAAATTTTGTTTCACTCTAGCACAATGGTAAGTACCAACATGAGGAGATCCACCTCATAAATGTCAATCCGTAGAGACGTGAGGACTGGTATGAAGACTATGAGCAAGTGAAGGCACAAGTGCGTGAGTGGAAGCACACAAACATGCACACACATACACACATGTGCAAAAGGTAAGAGCAAAGATCAGAACAATGGAAGGCTTAGATTACAAAGAACTCTCTTACAAAAACTCAAATCTACAACAAGCTAACCTAAAAAATGAGCTCTAACTCTTTTTATAGTTTTTTGAGTGGTTTTGGCCCTGTCCACACCTAGTGTCTGGCCTAGTTTAAAATTAGGTTCTAGGGCTTATTTGGGGGCTCAAACGGAGTCTAAAAGTTATGAGAATTGGTAGGATGATACTTCTAATACTCCACAAGCTTGAGGACTCCTTGGCTTGAACAGAATGGAGTTGCAAAAATGGAAAAATTGTATTTTCAATGGTTTTTCATTATGAAAATCACTATTTTTATAGGGATTCCTCCTGAAATTTTTATGTGCTTCTTGGAGTTCCCTACATGCTCCTTCTTCTTGTGTGTCCACTTCCTTGATGTGCTTCCATGCTTGTGCTTGAACTTGAGTGTCAATAAGCATCATTTGCAGGTATTTTGAAGTTGAGGATCTTGCTTGCAAATCTTGTTCACGTGTGTGCTTATGTTTGTGGCACTTGTGTTCGTTGTCTCAGGGGTATTCCTCTCGAGGTGCTTGGATGTGGTTGCATTCGATGACAAGTGCCTCACCATTCTAGTCCAAAAGAGCTTTGTTGACGCATTTCCTCAAGAAGCTGATCATGTTTTGATCCATGAATTCTAGTTCTAGGATGACTTCCAATGTCTCCATGGGGATAATGAGGAACTTTAAGTTACTAAACCACTATCTGAGCATTACCATGATCCCTTTAGCATCCCACAGGTGGGTATCTTCACTTGAGCACATGTGATGGACATGTAGAGGCATTTACTTAGCTTAAGCCTAAGCCCTTGTGCACACTAACGTGTCCTAAAGTTATGTGTGGCTCATGTGTCTAGCATCATTGGAAGCCTTTGCCCCATGATCTCTGACATGATAAGTATCTGATGTATAATAGGTAGAGCAATTGAGTTGTTCTAAGCCTTTCTTTTTGAGGGAGTTTTCTTGGGGGAAGATGAGTCTTTCAAATCATTGCTGTGAATCTTTGTAATTTTCTGGCCACAAGGTGGATGCCTCCTCACCTGAAGGGCCCTTTGTAGTTTGAACTCGAGTGTCTGTTTGACTCCTCCAACATGGCCCTATTGGGTGGTTGCCTTGACAGTGTCTGCAAAGGGATCAAGGATCCCACTGGTCTTGGCTAGACTGATTCAGAGATCGTAAGCATGTTTCTAGTGGTGCTAGTAGGGCGCGTACCCCTTGACCACATTCGTTCTCTAGAGGACTTCATCAGGTTCATCCTTGGCCATTGGCTGTGCTTGAATCTCTATATTCTTCCTGAACTTGGTTTGTTTGGCCATGCGAGCGAGTTGGAGTAGGCATCATTGAGGTGTTTTGCTATTCAAGTGGTGTCTTTCTAGGTTTGGGGATCCTATTTCTCCACTTCTTTTTGGTAGTACAGGGAACATCCATAGAGGAAGCCATGCAAGCGATCTACTTTTGCCATGTTAGTTATGCCGAGCATGAGTTTTCGATACTATGTGATAAAGGGATTTGGTGTGCAGACCAAGAGGTGCAAGGAGGAGATGGAGGGAGAGAGAAAAGGAGAGATGCACACAAATACATGGGAGCCTCAAAACCCACATAATGATCTCTCTTAAGGCAATGCTCTATAAATCATGTATATATATGAATATCGGGGTAAGGTCACATGACCGTTACATCCCCAACGATTTCGCACTTATACAAAGAATGATGTAGGACTATACACTAATATATAGGAAGATTCTAGATCTCAACCCATACAGATTAGCCCACACCAACTACCTCAATCAAGGTGTATCCATGCACCTCAAACTGCTCAAGACTCATATTGATAAGAGTCGAGCTCACATCTAACTGATGCAAGAACTGATGAAGTTCCTACAAAGCTCCCACTCGCTCTATGCGTGTGTTAATCATCGAATGGCTTACATTTCCAAGTGAAAATGCTCCAATAGCAATTGCAATGTCTGGCATCGGGCATAATATCTCATACATCAGACTCTCGAATGTTGACAAAACCTATGCTATACTAGCTAACTTGAGTATGTCAGCCATGCCGGTATCCAAGACATCCAAAGTACCATCGTCAAGACCAAGATGTCCTAACATATCTATGTCAACATCTAGCATGAGCAAATCCAAGAATGACTACATGATGGCTAACTTATCAACATCTAAATGAGTCATCCTCTCAACCAAGGATGTGACTAGCTCTGCACCCTCAAAGCTAGTATGCTTTGGCATACATTGTGTATCATAAGAGCTATCATGCTCTACCACACCAAGTGTATCATCATGTTCTATATGAGCTAGTTGCACAACATCAACACCAAGGTCAAACTGATGATCAAATTGTAACTGAGTATCATCACAATGCTCTACATGAGCATCTACATCATGCTCTAAAGCATCCAACTGATCATCCAAAGTGTGCTCCATCAGAGCATCCATATGATGAAAACAATTATGCTCTCCATAAGCATCATGAGCATCCAAAACATGATCCATATGTGCATCCATCTGAGCATCCAAATCATGTCAGACATGTGCATTATGAATGCCAATAGACCAATCTGTAGGTAGAGAAAATGAGACATGACAAGTCTCACATTGCACATAAGGCTGAACTTCCACTGAGATGAGATTTTCTCTCACATGAAGTACCTAGAGTGGATACCTATGCCCAATCCTAGCACCCGTGACAAGCATAAGTTGTCCCAATTGCAATTGAAAATGATGCCCACGAAGGAATGCATAGCATCTGCTCTCCTATAACTAGCTAACTGGAATCAAGCTCATGGGGAATGAAGGCACATAGCATACATGTCTAAGTAAAAGTGATGCTTCACTAGGTAGCATAAGGCATACATCTCCTGCACCCTCAATGTCATATGTTATACCATCAGGCATGTGCACATATCCACAACTCTAACTTGAGAATCAACAAAACCACTCACGATGTCGAGTAATATGAAAACTAGCTAATGTATCAAGCAACCAAGCCATGTGTGTGCTATCTAATGAATAAGAGGAATCCTGAGATGAACCATAGGAGAAAGTGATATCACCATCACTAGCATAATCAACTGCCATAGAATCTCTTGAAATCACTACTTGACCTCTATCACGTGAATATATTTGACATCATCGTCACATCCTCCTCAAGCAACATCATAGATATGGTTCTCATGGCCACAATGCCAACATCGGAGCTGTCTATGTGATCAATATCTCACATGAGTCAATAGACTTGCATACATATCATGTAGTCTCTGCCATAATGCACTACTCGTCTTCCTATACATAACAAACTCATATATAGAATCCACAAGATGTAATCGGATAGTGGAGCTGGCCAATGCATCTATATCCATCCATATGTGGCCAGGCATGTCACGAGGCCTTTGTGCATGTCTATGCACATTCTTTGTGACATATAGATATTTGTCGCACAATGAAGATGTATCAAGCATAAAATGCAACGTAGATCATGTTCCTTGAATGGGGCCTTTCATAAAATGGGTAGAAGGGTGATCTTATACATTTTTGATTGGTTTCTCTTTTGATGTCAACCGAATCCATTCCTTATAATGTGCAACTAGATCACATAGTAGATAACATTAGCATATTTCCGCTACGGCATCCGATATGAAAATTGGATTCAGATCTTTTTGGAAGAGCTCTTTCTAGTGATTTTTAATGCATTATTTGTTTGCTCTCTTGTCCATAAGTTTCTAGGTTGGAAAGGATTTCATTGATGTCGAGGAACTTTTATGAGATATTTCAAGAGATGGTGCTCATGCATGATCTAATAATATTCTGTTACTCGAAATGGATGGGTTTGCAACCATGGACTACTACATTTTCTTTCATTTTGCATAACCGTCTACATTATTTCGGCAAGATTATGGCTTTTGCGCTGTGACTTTAGATTTTTTTTTTCAAAAGGAAGTTCGGCAATTGCCTATTCATAAAAAATAGCAATTCAAGAGAATAGGTCTAGTACCCATGGGACCCCCCAAATCCCACATAGCAAGGGTTGCCTATGCATTTCTAGATCACCTTACAAAGAAGTTTGATAATTCTCTCGTCTCCCTCATGTGGGGCACACTTTATTTTAATTTTGTTGTTCTCAAGGAAAGACACTTTATGATGTTGAAAAAGTGGGGGATTCTTACAGTTGGAAATTCTTTTGCCTAAAAGGAAAATATATTTTTCAATCGACCATTCTTTAGCAGAGTTTCCAAAGTTAGCAGTGCATTTTTGTGTGGGGCCCACTTGCTTTTAATCTTTTTGTTCTTAAGGAAAAATGCCTTATGATGTCTAAAAGGTGGGGGCTTCTTATATTTGGAAATTCTTTTGCCTAAAAGGAAAAGAGATTTTTTGATCGATTATTCTTTAGGAGGGTTCTCAAAGTTAGCAGCACATCTTTATGTGCAACCCACTTGCTTTTAGGAAAAACACTTTATGATGTATAAAAGTAGAGTGCTTCTTACAGTTGGCAATTCTTTTGCCTAAAAGAAAAAGATATTTTTTGATAAACCATTCTTTAGAAGGATTTTTTTATCGAACATTCTTTAGGAGGGTTTCCAAAGTTAGGAGATTTATGCAATGCAAACGACATGGGATAATTGCATTTAATTCCTTGATAGATTGTGACGGTGCAGCACATTGATTGACTTGTGTAAGGACGTGAAATGTTGATGAAAAACTTATAAATCCGCCACTAGAAGGGTCATTTTAATAGCTATGATCATTGTAATATTGATGGCAATAATTATATATCTTTGGGGCATTTTCAATTGTGAAGCAAAGATAGCTTTACCTTCCCATATTGTGTTTTTGGATGTAATAACTTGAACAAAACAACAAAGATTTGGCTTTACGATCTCCAAGATGAACTAATCCCCGTAGTGCAAATCCATCCGCACTATAACAAGTTGGGTTGATCATTGATATTATTGGACATAAAATCAAACTAATAATGTCTCTTCATTTACACAGCTTGTGGCTACATATTTCTATATACTCCTTGTGACATATCATGAGTGCTTCCTTTGAATGAATGGCTTTGAGTAATATGATGGAGAGTGTAAATCTCCAAAAGAATAAGTTATCCTTGATGTTAGAGCACCTCTATATCAATAACAGCTCAAAACCTCAACCAATTTTGGAAGACCAATACTAGATTACCAAAATTTTGAACTAACTGTGAACAAACTTAATACACTGAAAGTCTGCTTCATGTAATCCACTCATAGATTGATCAAATGTGTAAAGTTTCCAATAAAACTTTGTATGGGGTTTTGTCTACTTTTTGTGCACCTTCTTCAAGTTAAACATTCAAAAACAGTTTAGTAAATCTTGAGCTTTACCCCAAACAATTCACCTATGTCTAAAACTATACTTCTATAGAGTTGACTTTGACACCTACAACTTCTAATGCATAGTTTTCTCAAACTAGGACCCCTTTATTCAAATTCTTTTAGCCATAGGTAGCTTACTGTCCAACTTAAAGAATGAGTGCTTACTTGCTCAAAACTTTACATTGTGGAAGGAGAACTGACCAAAACATTATCATCAAATTTGCACCTGGTCCAGTCTTCTCTTCTTCACATTTACACATGTCAATGTTCCTACTTAAAATTCTCTCAGTTTCATCACAGTTAGGATCTTAAAATTTGTATGGAGGTCACTCAACTTTAGACTTAGACTTGTACAAAAGCATTTCACAAAAGGATAAACACAGAGGAAGCACTAAACAAAAAATCAAGATGCAATGTTTTTCTTATTCAGGAAAACATTACATCTGATTGATGAGACATATTCTCATCATTTCTAAAGTGTCTAATGACTCCTACACTTTTTCATTCATCATCTCTCTCTCACTATGCCCCCACTTTCTACTTGTATATATAGGCATATATGTACAAACCGTCACTTATTCAAAAGTATATGTAACTTGACTACAAGTTTAATGTACATGTATATACAAGTCTTCATTTACTAGTCTTCATGCTTCTAATTTTGATCTTTGCTTCATTCTTTGAATTCAAACCTTTATCCTAATCACCAATTGTTGATTTTCCTGCACCAACAACTTCCCCTCAATCATAAATTGTGATTTTCTCCAATTTCTTTATACCTGCCATGTTTTTGAATCTCCATAGCTTTGATCGATCCAAGCTTTTGGTTAGCATGTCTGCAGTCCTAGCATGAAACACAGGGTTAGCAGCTAGATACAATGAACTCATATTATCTCCATGAATAGTGGGTGTACTCTGAATGATATCAAAACTCCTCATGAGAGTCTTCCACCATATAACCTTCTTTGTAGCTTTAACCATACCTTTATACTCTATTTTTGTGGATGACAAAGCAAATCTATGTTGATTCTTAGAACACCAAGAGTTTAATTTATCTCCCACATAACATAAGTAACCATAGGTTGATCCTATCATCTAGATTACCTGCCCAATCTGTATCACTATATATCTTGATGCTTGTGTCTGATGTGAAACCATAATACAAACCTTCCTTGAGTGTAACCTTAATGTATCTTAACACCCTTTGACCTGCAACCCAATGTTCTTTCCTAGGACAATGCATAAATTGAGACAACACATGAACTGCATATGAAACATTAGGTCTAGTCAATGTAGCATAAATTAGGCTACCAACTAAACTTTGATACAACTTCAAATCTTTGAATTCTTCTCCTCCATATCTGCTCAGCTTGTGATTCAACTCCATTGGAGTAGGTGCTACCCTACAATCTTTGATTTTAAACTTGATTAGTAAATTCTTCAAATACCTTTCTTGAGTTACATATAATCCATGTTGAGTATATGAAATCTCCATTCCCAACAAGTATGACAAGTCTCCCAAATCACTGATCTTGAACTCTTTCTCCATTTGCTTCTCAAGTCCTTGTATGTCCTTCTCATTTGTACTTGTAAGAATTATATCATCAACATATATGAAAATGTAAATAAATCCATCATCACTTGCTTTGACAAGCAAGCTACTATCTGCCTTATACACTTGGAAACCACGTTCCTTCAAGAACTTGTAAACTCTGTAACTCCATGCACTTGGGGCCTACTTCAAACCATACAAAGCTTTCTTGAGCTTACATACATATTATGAATAGCTTTTATCCTTGAAACCTTCTCGTTGCTCCATGAAAACATCATCTGAAATGTAACCATTTAGAAAAGCATTCTTCACATCTAATTGACATAACTTCCAACCTTTACATGCAGCAATATCTATGAGAGTGCTTATAGCTGTCATCTTTGCCACAGGTTTATAAGTCTCATCATAATCTATACCATATGTCAGAGCATACCCTTTCACAACAAGTCTAGCTTTATACCTAGTCACACTTCCAAATGCATACCTCTTTGTCTTGCAAACCCATTTGCGTCCAATGATCTTCTGACTATTTGGTTTAGGAACCAAATCCCATGTGTCATTTTCCATCAATGCATCATACTCTTCGTGCATAGCTTTCTCCCAATTTTCCTTGTCCTTTTCCTCTTCATATGTAGAAGGTTCTTCCTCAGCTTTCACCATATAAGCATAATCTTTAGTTGTCAAAAATGAAGTATCATAGCTATACCTTGTAGGTTGCCATTTGTGCCTTGATGAACTTATGAGTTCTCCAGTTCTTGAGGTTTCTGTTTCATCACATTTTGGATCAAATCTTGGCATTTCTTCAACTTCAACTTATGCTTCATTGTTTTCTTCTTCATCAAATATCTAAACCTTTGATTTACCTTTCTTCTCATTCAATGTTTCTTCATCACCTCCATGAATAATAATTGTACCTGCATACCAAGTACCTTGATAATCAAATGTGACATCCTTTGACATAAGGAATTGCTTTATGGATGGACTCCACAACCTATAACCCATACGTTTATCATCATACCCAATGAACACATACTTTTAAGCTTTAGGTTCAAATTTATGCCTCAATTGAGATGGCACATATGCATAAGCTAAACAACCAAACACTTTGCAATGATCTAAGGTAGGTCTCTTACCCCACCATGCTTCATATGGTGTCATACCCTGCAAAGATTTACATGGTAGACAATTAACCAAGTATATGGCTGTATTTATAGCCTCTGCCCACAAATAATTGGGGCAATTCTTTTCTTTCATCATTGACCTTGCAAACACAACAAGAGTTCTATTTCTCCTTTCTAATACATCATTTGTTGAGGAGAGTACCTGAAAGTAACTTCCCTTTTTATACCTGCATTCCATAACTAGTCACTTAACTCATTAGAGAAATACTCTCCCCCTCCATCTGACCTCAGTTTCTTCAAATTTTTCCCTCTGATTCTCTTTTCATACACATGATAATGTTTAAATGTATTGAACACCTCTGATTTATCTTTGATCACATATATGGTGATCCACCTGGTAGCATCATCAACATAAATCACATAATAGCTTGAACCATTAATGCTAAAATCCTTTGATGATCCTCACACATATGTGTACCAATTCAAGCTTCTTTGAATACATGAAACCATGCTTATTATATGATTGCTTATGAGCCTTACCTAATCGGCATGCCTCACATCTGTAGGTCATATGTGGACCTGCAACATTAGGTAATCCAAGCACTAAACCATTGTAAATCATATCCATAATACCTGTTTCATTGAAATGTCCAAGCCTTTTATGCCAAAGATCTAACTTAGAGATCTTGTGTCCTCCATAAGTGAACAAGGCATGACCAACATTACCTTGAATCTTTAATGTGAATAGCCTTCCTTCTTTCTTTCCTGAGCAACTTGTTTATACCCATTGCTAGGGTCTTCCACAAAAACCCCATCATTAGTGAACCTTACTTCATAACCTTTCTCTAGAATTTGCCCTACACTTATCAAATTCTTTGGAATTGTAGGGACATACAAAACCTTACTCAAAAGAGTCCTTCTATCCTTAGCTTTCACTGATCCAATGGACTTCACATTGTGCTTTGTGCTATCACCTGTTTGAACCACATGATTACTTACTTTATTCTCCAAATCAGTCATCAAAGCTATCTTGCCACTCAGGTGATTACTACATCCTGAGTCAATGTAGAAGACTCCTTGATCTTCACTTTCTCTTTCACAAGTTGCATTCATGATTAAGGTTGAATCCTCTTTCTGATATGAAGCATAGTTGTAGTAGGTATTATTGTAGGATTGACTTTGAAAGCCTCTACCTGCATTTCTTCCATGGAAACCTCTAGTACCTCTACCTCTGAAATCACCTCTTTGGTTTCTACCACCTCTTCCTCTTGAATTAAAGTTCTGATTATATCCTCCACCATTTTGACTATTATGCCAACATTTATGAGCTAAATGATTAGTCTTACCACAAATCTAGCAAGTTTTGACTCCATCTTTACTGCTTCTGCCTCTTCCTCTTCCTTTGCCACCTCCTCTTCCTCTTAGGAAGTTAGCTTGGCTAGTATTGCCTTCATCTTCATTCAATTGTTGCTTTCCTTTGTTAGTTTTCTTCTTGTCCTTTAAATACATTGCTTGAATTGTACTCTTATCGACATCACCTTTGATATCCTGTGCAAATGTTAGCATATGTCCTAGCAATTGATTCAAATCAGGAGTGAAAGGATCTAGTGACAACTTAGTAGATAAAATGAATGGCTTCCATTTCTCATCTCCTCTCAAACCTGTAAGAATTTGTCATACCAATTTGTCCTCTTCAATATCTTCATCAACTGCTCCTATTGCATCTACAATATCCTTCATCCTCGCTACATAATCAAAAATGGATTGAGAAGCCTTCTTCTTGAATGTGGTGAATTCTGCTCGTAAAGATGCCTTCCTTGACTTTTTAGTGGTTTGGAAATGCTCCTCCAAATCATTCCATATATCACTTGCACTTTCAAGTCCTCTAATATGAGATAGCAAGTAATCATTGACACCCATATAGATAATGCTCCTTGCTTGAGCATCCTTCTTCATCCATGTCTTCAAATCTGTGAGCTCCTCCCTAGTTGGAACACTAGGATCTTTAAATTCTCATTTTTCTTCTTCACATGTAATGTATCCTATCAAGTATTTGCTCATAAGATGAGCTTCCATCCTCATTGACCAAAGACGATAGTTTTCTCTATCTAATTTCTCTATTTGAAGAGAATCTACCATCCTTTCTTTACCTATGTATTAAATTCTTTAAGATTTGTGAATAATAAATGTATTTTTACTTCAAATTTAGCTCCTTGTGGTCTTCTTGATAGCTTCAAGCCTCTTCTCTAGCTTTCACTTCAAACTTTCACCTTTTGAATCTTCAAAGGTTGATTTATGTATAGTTGCATCAGTCGGGGTCCTCCTTTCCTCAATTTTAATGATTCCTGCTCTGATACTTGATGGAGAGTGTTAATATCCAAAAGAATAAGTTATCCTTGATGTTAGAGTGCCTCTATATCAAGAACAACTCAAAAACTCAACCAAGTTTGGAAGACCAATACCAGATTACCAAAATTTTGAACTAACTGTGAACAAACTTAATACACAGAAAGTCTGCTTCATGTAATCCACTCATAGACTGATCAAATGTGTAAAGTGTCCAATAAAACTTTGTATGAGGTGTTGCCTAGTGTTTCCAAACCTTCTCCAAGTTAAACTTTCTCAAAAAGTTTAGTAAATCATGAGATTTACTCCAAACAATTCACCTACATCTAAAATTGTACTTCTATACAGTCGACTTTTCCACATGCAAATTCTAATGCATATTTCTCTCAAACTAGAACCCTTTTATTTAAATCCTTTTAGCCATAGGTAGCTTACCTTCTAGCTTAAATATTGAGTGCTTACTTTCTCAAAAAATTACACTGTGGAAGGAGAACTGACCAAGACATTATCATCAAATTTGTGCTTGCTACAGTCTTCTCTTCTTCACATTTACACATGTAAATGTTCCTACATAAAATTCTCTCAGTCTGATGACAATTAGGATCTGAAAATTTGTACAAAGGTTAAACATAGAAGGAGCATTAAACAAAAATCGAGGTGCAACGTTTCTCTTATTCAGGAAAACATTAAATCTGATTGCTGAGACACATTCTTATCATTTATAAAGTATCTAATCTTCCAAAAGTATTCAGCTGCTAACAGATCATCAACTCTATACGTCACACTGATGAATAAACATGTGATTGAATTGTCTGATTCTCAAATCTCTACTCATCTAGATTAAGTATTTATGTCAAATGTCAAACATCAAATGTCAAATGTCAAATGATAGAAGATGCTCTTAAATCATATGTTGTAAACTTGGAAGTTTAGGAACATGCGAATATGAGAACCTGAATGCTCTGATACCAAATGGTGGAAATTTATTAGGCCCATAGCTAATACCACACGTCCAAGTTCCATAGATCCTGAACCTACAACATAGAATCCAACAATCTTCCAATATTGACAAAACATGAACATACCACATTTAATCATACAAATGATGAGACAAAGATAGAGAGAGATTAGAAAACATGTGTAAAGTTTTACGTAAGCCGCTCCTTACTCAAACTATAATATATACAAATGTAATAAACACATTCAGATGTATGGACAGAAATCTCAATATATATGAGATGTGTAACCTAATAGGTTGTAGAAGAGTGAATATGAGTGACAAAAAAGAGGAAGGATCAGTCTAAAACTAATAATCAACAAACCCTCATCTGAACTTAGGCTATGGAAGACCCTAAGTCAAATACGTGTGTGAAAAGATCACATACTTATAAAAGTACCAAAGAATGCTAACAAGTTTGGTGCCAGAAATCCTCAAACTCATATGAACATACCTTCTCAAACACCTCATCCAAATATGCATAAAGCATACATGTACTGATTCTCTTGTACCTATACCGAATAGGACTCCTCTTGATATGGATGCCACTTCCATGTACTTCAAGTAGTACTAGTGTGCATAAAGAGAATATGTACCTGAATTCTTAACATAAGATGTAAATCTTATATTAACCACCATCCAATGTCTTTGAAGTAAACTGAAATCTTCATGTAGAAGACAATCCTCAAATACATCATGTAGATGGCTGATCCACACCACCACGTTGTTGATGGGTAAGTCCTATCCATAAGCAAGAGTGTGAGCACACTCTTTTTCTCCAAGAAGAAATCCATAGCTGCTCCTCAACATGCTCCAAGGTAGCACCATGGCTGCCCCATGTGCTAAGAGCACGACCTCTATTGAGGTACCAAACCCGGCGTTGAACTAGGTGTAGGATACACAAGTTGACTCCAAGCTTGTTCTTATATAGGATAGCTTCTATGAAATAAAGATACTCCAAACGCACATAAAGCACAAGCGATCTTCTCCAAAAACAAGCCTCTTCAAAACAGAGATCATCGTGTGGCATCCGTCTCCGTCGTTAGTTCATACATGCTTTATTTCCCAAAAGCATGAAGGAGAAAAAAAACATCATGTTGTTGTGTTGTTGTCCAGAGGAATCAAACTCGCGTGGGTTCAATGAGAGTACTATGCCTTAGCCACAAGCTCGCGCTGTTGTGTTGTAGAGAAGTTGTAAACTATAGCTACATATGTTGTGATACTCTAGACAAATTTTACCAATAGGACATTGGATCATTGTTTTCCAACACAGATGATACTGACATGTTAAAAGCAAGATTAATTGTCAAAGGTTATGCACAAAAGAAAGTTTTTGACTATGATCAAACTTTTGCACCTACATCTAGGATGATAATAGTCAAGGCAATACTCTCTTTAGCTGCATTCTTTAGTTGGAACATATACTAGTTAGATATCGAAATTGCATTTCAAAATAGTGATCTACATGAACACGTTTATGTTTAGAAACCAGAGGGTTTTGAAGAAACACATAAAGAGCATTTAGTATGCAACCTTATTAAAGCTTTGTATGGACTAAAGCAAGCACCAAGAGCTTGGTATGAGAACATACATGACTATCTTCTATCTATTGGTTTTGAAACTTAGATACGGCTCCCATTGTTTATGTTAAAGATGAGAAAGATATTTTTATTATTATAATCATATATGTTGATGATATGATCATGATAGATCCCAAGGATTTAGACCTTCAATATTTCAAAGCATACCTTAAGCATAGATTTGATATAAATGACTTCCATATTTTGCATTCTTATCTTGGGATTGAACTCATATACAAAGATGATTGTATCTACATGACACAAAGGGATACATTGAGAAATTATTGGAAAGGTTTGATATGACATATTCCAAGCCTATGTGGACACCTATGGATGTCAATGTGTCATTACACTTAGAAGTACATGCAAAATCATTTGATGTTATATCATAAATAGTTGGTTGCTTGATATATCTATGTATTATAGGATTGAGCATTCAGTTTGTAGTTTCTCAAGTATCTAGGTTTGTGCATAGTTTGCTCAACATTGATTGGAAATTAATTAAGACATATTTTCGTAGATATGTGAAGTTTTGCAGACATCAAACATTTTTTAGGTCAATGAACCTTGCATCATTATGACATTGAAGGGGGGATTGTTGGTAACAATGTCAAAAGGATCCAAAACTTAAAAATTCAATATATATGTAGTCTTTAGTAGATTCCCACAACAAGCACGTGGGTAAAGTGGCTTGGAACAAACAATTCGAGAGAAATATTAATGGGCCCGGGTTCAAACCCCACCAACAACAACGTGTTCACATTTGCATGGAGACTTTTGCATAGGTTCTTTTTTTAGTAATGTTAAACATAACACAAGTAATTTGTGGTGATTGCATTGCTTTTAGAATGCTTTTGAAGAGGTTCATAATACTATATAACAATGATCAAGGCTCATTGTTCATTATCTTCTCAAGGAGTTCAAGTGCTCAATGCAAGGAGATCAAGCTAGGAGTTGGTATCAGCCAACCATCAGGATCGTTTGTTGAGTTACTATAAGTAAGAAGTCTATTTTTTCCTAGTTGTTAGTTCACTGGTTTTTATTTGCATTAATCAAAATTAAGGTTTGCTATAAAATAATTCTAAACTATTTATATTCTCCATATTCTATCTCTCTCTGTCACACACACACACACACACTCTCCATACCTCTTAGGAACTATACACATGTTTTCTTGTATATAGTTCCCAATTCTGCCTACATTCAGATATTGTCAATTTGTATCATATTCACACATTGTAATTTGACATTGAAGTATAAGATAGTGTAGGTGAGCATTCTAGCTTACTGTACCTTTTGGAAAAACTTCTCTACTCTCTCTATCTCTCTCTCATCATCTTTTTGAAAATTAAGGTGTGTATCATGTGTTGGAAGATCCTATAAACATGTGATTAATATTGTTATTGAGGCCCACCCAACTTCCAACAACTATGCAACCATAATAGACCTATAGAGTGGAGTAAGCTAATTTCAAGGGCAATGAGACATGGGACTCACAAGTTCTTATTCTACGCCTTAAGATCCACTCTTAGGAGGACATATTATATTTTGATATTGCATGATCATCACATTTCAATGGAGTTCTAAGTAAGAAATTGCATGATAGGAAATGAGTAGTCATAGAATTTTCTTCTCATGTGTTTTACGTTGAGCACAAAGGAAAGCATCTCCTGATCCATGGAGAGCTAGAACTCCAAGAGAAACCATTGCTGATAGCAGCCACGCTACTCCAAATTCATTTTAGGTATATTTAATTTTTGTATGTTATGTATTAATCATAAATAGTGATGGATTATCATATTTAAGGAAGCTTCAATTGGAATGCTCAAGTACTTCTAGAGAAATTAAGAGACCAATTTGAGGATTTGTTTCTAAATGAGTTACCTTCACACTTAGCTCCTTGCAAGAGTATTAAACACATAATCAAATTGGTACCAGCAGCGAGTCCGACCACTCAAACACCCTTTTTATGTGTTTGCAAGAGGAGAATGATGTTCACAAGGTTGTGGATGAGTACATGGAGAAATGGCTGAATAGACCTAGTTATTCACCCTTTCTAACATGCATTCTTCTCGTAAAGAAGAAAGATGGATCTAATCATATGTCCGCGAAGTATGGAGCACTCAAAAAGATTACCATCCAGCATTGATACCCAGTGTTGAGGTTAGATGATCTTCTTGATGCTTTAGGTGGAGCAATTGTATATAAAAATGGATTTGAAGAGTGGATAGTACTAGATTAGATTTAAAGAGCAAAATGTACATAAAAGAGCTTCATGATGCATTTTGAGCATTATGAGTATTTAGATATACCATTTGATTTGACTAATGCATTTTGTACTTTTATAATGTTAATGAATGATATTTTACAATTCTTCATCGGTAAATTTGTTGTGGATTTCGTGGATAACGTATTAGTGTATTTTGCATGGAGGTAATACGAGCAAGATACTTTTTGATACTCAAAAGCAAGCCATTTCAAAGGCTTCACTATTCAAAGTGGTGGATCCATAGAACCCATTTGCATTAGAGATAGAGGCTAGTGGAATGGCCATAAGGGTAGTTTTTATTGGATCATCAAGCTTGCATCATGCTTGAAGACTTGATTTAGTTCAAGAAATTACTTGTAAAAGTAACATAGGTTATGGTACTTAGCTCAATTTTCATTCCTTGTAAAATTCCATAAGTATTTATGGAACCTTGAACTATTATTCTTATAGAAAAATAAGCATGGGCAAAGTAAAAAACCTAGAGTTTGGAGGTTGGTGATAAATCAACTACCAAGATCAAGTTTTCTCTACTTTCCTAGATGATAGAAAAAGTGATTTGAATCACAAAGAACTCTACCCATGAGCTAATTTTAATTCAAATCACTTTTGAGAGAGCTGAGAAATCTTCACGAGTCTATATAAGTACTCAAATCAACTTGTACAATATGTTAGATCAATATACATTCATTTTTGTCTTCATCCCACTCATCTTTTATTTCTTGGCATCATCATCTCCAAGGTTTGCTTACTAGCAGACACTGATTTTCATGGCTTAATGATCCACTACTTATAACTAAGAGCTAATTGGAAAGATATTAGTGTCTACTTTAAATACACAAAGTTTTGTATCGCTTGGTTAGGTATATTATGGTAAATAGGGCTTTTATACTCTTTTGATCAATCTCTACACATCCCTAAAAAGTTGGGATCACCACCAATCAATGCTAAAACTATAACTTTCACATGGATTATTGATAAATCAAAATATTGTGCAGAATATTTACTCAACCCTATAAGCCACCACTATCTAAAAAGAATTTGGTCAATTTGTAACTAGATTGGGAGCACTAAGATTTATAAGTTGCATGATTTATCCATAAATAGCAAGCGTTTTTTGAACTAGTCTATGTGAAAATATATCTCGTTTGAATCAAAATTTTCTTAATGATCTTCAAAAGCATATAGGGTCGTTTACCACATTAACGGGAAGCTCATAAGGTGTATTAGAATTTCCAAAATAAAAAGGGTAGTGACTGTGCTGGCTGGCTTGACCAAACTTCAACACCTCGAAGCATATATTTCTACTATTGAACTTTTTTGAAGCATTCATAGTGGTATCAAAGCAACATCAAGATGGGTGATGGTTTTCCATTGATGATTGAGAAGCTTGATAGGAACAACTATGTTGCTTGGAAAATCAAAATGGAAGCTTACTTGGAAGGTAGGAATATTTATGGAATTGTAGGAGGTGTTGAAGTTATGCCTACTCCAAGATCCAAAGGATGACCTACAAAAGAGGAGAATGAGAAGCTCACAATATGGTGTGCAAGAGATGCTCAAATAAGGTCATATATCTTAGACTTTATATTTGATTTCTTGTTACCACACAGTAGACGATGGAAGGCATCACCAAGAAAGTTGGGATGCACTTGAGACCTTCTTCTCTACTAGCATCAAAGCTAGGGAGAACCATTTATATTTCAACCAAACGAAGATGAGACCAAAGCAAACAATCACATTTTTTTTAGTAAACTCAATTAGGTTGCATATCAATTATTAGCTTCAATTGGAGAGCTAATTCAAGAAGAGGATATCATGAGGGAGATCCTAAATGGAATTAGGAATGATAGGCAATGGAAATTCTCCACATTAGCCTATGATCTTATCATGGATGTATAAACACTTGAATTCAAAATATTCCTTGGAAAACTTTTCAATCAAAAGTCCAACAACAACTTGAAGGAAGGTAATTCTTAATTAGGTAACTTGACCAATGATCTTTATGTAGATAACAAAGATAGGACAAAGAAAGGAACGAAGGAGGATGATGAAGAAGAAATCATCCAAGCCAAATATGTAGGCAAGAGCAAGTGAAAAGGGAAGAAGAAAGGAAAAAAGCATAAAATGTCAAAAGGACAAAAGGTTCAACCTTGTGACATCTATAAAAAGACCAACCACACCACTCAAAGTTTTTGGTTCAATGGAAGAACACAAAAAGGAGGTGGTAGAGGCAGATTTGGCAACACTAAAGGAAAAGATTCACAAAGCTATAATACCAACAATAGGAAGTACAACAGAATGGACCACAAAAACTATTCAAAGGATCAATCCCATGAAGATTCATTATTGTTAAAGAATTGAAGTCACAAAGAAGGTAAATAAGATGAACATATATTCTACGTAGATTATGGTTGCTCAAACCATGTTCCATGCAATGTTGCTCTTCTTCTTGACTTGGAGAAGCCCAAGCATACGCATGAAGTACAAAAAAGGGATTATACCAAGCACAATGCGAAGAAGATTGGAAATTATCAAGGCTACCAATGGGAGGTCAAACATTCTTAGTAAGGTTCTTTATGTACCTAATCTAGAAATCTAATAAGTGTAGGTCAAGTAGTTGATAAAGGCTTAGAATCTTGGGAAGTGCTAGCTTGTCCACCTTGCTCCACAAGAGGAGTCAGTTCTACAAAGAAAAATGACCCAAGAAAAATGACCCATTTCGTTCAAGGGAAGGCTCATTGCCTACTCGTCTAGTATCAAGTAGCTTCCTACTTTGTGGTCAGCCTTCAAGATATATTTTCCCAACTCCATGAGAATCATTAAAAATTAGGTGCCTAATTTCCTTAGGTGTGCCAAAATTTAGTCATCAAGGTTTGTGCTACATGAAAGTTGGTCACCCAAAATTCTCATGTTGACCATCAAAATTTAGGTTCCTAAATTGTCCACCTTGGCTACTTGAGATCTCACCCACTTGGGCCACCTAGGGAGAGGTGTCAAACTTTGGCCACATGTGGATGTAGTTTGAGTTTTGTATCTAGTTCCCTACAATCACTTGATTTACCTCTTCCCTTATTGATCAAGTGAAAATTATCTCTCTTTTGCCTCCTTGTGCCTCTTTTGCAAAAACTTCATTTTTTTGTACAGAGGCTCGACATGATTTTTTTGAATCAAAGTTGACCCAGATAAAGTCCAAGCGATTCTTATTTGGCCTGAGCCCAAGAGTGTTCTAGCATTACAAAGTTTTCTCGGATTGGCTGGATATTATTAGAAGTTTATGGCTGGGTATGCCAAATTAGAGATACCTTTAATAGGCCAACCCAAAGGGAAGAATTAGAAGATAAATTGGAAAGAGGAACAAGCAAAGAGTTTTCAAGAACTTAAACTTGCTTAGCTTTAGGCCCGATTCTACAAATCATAAATCCGAATAAGCCTTTGCAATTAGAAAGAAATGCAAGTTCATCTATGATAGGAGTAGTACTAAGCCAAGATGGTCAACCAATAGCTTTCGAAAGTAGAAAGCTAAATCTTGCTTAACAAAACTATTCTACCTATGAGCGAGAGATGTTCGCTATTATAAATACTCTCAAGAAATGGCACCATTACCTATATGGATCAAAGTTAACCACAATCTTTGATCAAGAGAGCATCAAGTGGTTTGCAAAACAACTAGATTGAAGAGGTACAAAAGTAAGATGGGCCGAACAGCTACAAGAGTTTGATTATGAACTAAGGTATAGAAAAGGAAAGCTCAATGCAATGGCAAACACCTTATCGGATGCCTATGTTGAACAACCTAATTTTTGTAAAATTCAATGTGAATTTATTTCAACTTTGAAAAGAAGCTCTAAAGAAGATCCAAGCTAGACTCAAGCATGGAAAGCAGATAAACAAGCCCAATAGAATGAAGCAAGTACTTTAGAGAGAAAGTCTAAACAGTGTTGATATATTTAGGTAGTGATGTGTGTGAACACTCTAGGACCACCGGGGCACTTTTTTCCCTCTTTAGGAGGCTTTTTTCGAAGCTGGTTGCATTTCACAAGGAAAGAAACCCATAGGCTGCAAGTGGGTTTACAAGGTAAAGCATAATGTTGATGATAGCATAAGAAGGTATAAAGCATGATTGGTAGCAAAAGGATATGCACAAACATATGGAATTGATTATGAGGAAATATTTAGCCCTATAGCTAAAATGTCTACTGTCATAACACTTGTTTCATTAGCTACAACAAAAGGACGGATTTTGCATCAGATGGATGTGAAGAATTCTTTCCTACATGGTGAGTTACAGGAAGAAGTATACATGGACTAGCCACAAGGATATGAAGATTCTTTC
This sequence comes from Ceratopteris richardii, assembly GCA_020310875.1. Lineage (NCBI taxonomy): Eukaryota > Viridiplantae > Streptophyta > Polypodiopsida > Polypodiales > Pteridaceae > Ceratopteris > Ceratopteris richardii. The sequence continues at coordinate 116,445,080 of CM035429.1, read as the reverse complement.
CTACATGGTGAGTTACAGGAAGAAGTATACATGGACTAGCCACAAGGATATGCACAAACATATGGAATTGATTATGAGGAAATATTTAGCCCTATAGCTAAAATGTCTACTGTCAGAACACTTGTTTCATTAGCTACAACAAAAGGACGGATTTTGCATCAGATGGATGTGTTTGTAGGTTGCAAAAGGCTTTGTATGGGCTTAAGCAAGCTCCTCCTGCATGGCATGCAAGGATTGTTGATTACTTAACCACCATTGGGTTTTCTATGTGCGATGGAGATCATTCACTATATGCAAGGAAGGGTGATGATGGCATCATGATTGTGGCTATTTATGTTGATGACTTGATTGTAGGGGGTGATAATGAAGAAAGCATCAAAGAGGTAAAACAACTTCTTATGAAAGAATTTGACATGAAAGATCTTGGTGTGCTTTGCTATTTCTTGGGCATTGAGTTTATACATATAGAAAGAGGTATATGGATGTCCCAAAGGCAATATGCCTTGAATATGCTACAAAAGTATGTTATGGCTGGTTGCAAGCCAATTTCTACACCATTAGATCAGAATTTGAATTTAGATACTACATCAAGTGAAGCATTGGAAAATGCTACTATGTACAAGAAAATTGTGGGAAGCTTGATATATCTCACAATTTGGAGACCTGATCTTAGCTACATTGTTGGGCTTCAAAGTCAATTTATGCAGGTTCCCAGAAAGCCAAATTTAGATGCTCTGAGGTGCACTCTACATTATGTGAGTGCTACTTTGGATTATGCATTATTTTATGAAGCTATTGTAGATGTGAAGGTTCATGGATACACCGATGTAGATTGGACTGGTAGTACTCCGCATAGAAGATTTACTAGTGGCTTTCTATTCTCACTTGGGAGTGCAGCTATTACATGGAGCAACAAGAAGCAACCCACTGTTGCTTTGTGGAGGGTAGGGGTTGAGTATAGAGGTGCTACAATGGCAGTATGTGAGGCATCATGGTTGGAGATGCTACTTAAAGATTTAGGTGTGGAAGTGCAAAAGCCTAACACCATCTATTGTGATAATCTTAGCAGCATACAGGTAGTGTGGAACCCTCTTTTTCATGCTAGAACAAATCATATCAAGGTAGATTATCACTTCATCAGAGAGAAGGTATTAGTAGGTGATATTGATCTTGTTTATGTAAGAACAAATGAGCAGGCTGCTGATATCTTCACTAAAGCACTTGGAGAAGCGAAATTGAAGACGTTTCAGAAGATGCTTGGATTAGAGGATATGACATTGAGCTTGAGGGGGATTGTTGAGATATCAAGCTCAACATATGATGATCCAAGATGACATGTATCAGTTTTTCATTTCTCTGATATGTATAGTGGTCACACCCATATATGTCAGGGATACTTAATTGAGTTGTACTAGATTTATCTATCATGAGTGATGACACATTTGTTTCTTGTCAGCTCACTCATTTGCGAACATTAGATTTTTTTTCCTTATGTACTGATCTTTATATATTTCACTTGTTGTATTCTTTCTTTTAGGTCATTCTTTTACATTCCTTTTATGTAATAGAAGAAGAAGAAGATAAGTCTTCCTTGCCTCAATCTAAGTGTGTGCTCCTCTTTGATTGTGAGAGTGCGTGTATATGAGCTCTCTTCCTTATCTCCTTCCTCCTGACACTTAGAAGAGTGGCTTGGCCAAAAAAATCCTTTATCTAGATATTCTTTAATCTATTTCTCGACTTCTTGATTTTGGACATAGGGGAGGTGCTAAGGGTTTTGAGATTTTGGCTTGGTTCTTGGAAACAGATCCATTGCATGATCAATGTCTCCACGAGAGGGTGGCAAGCCATGCGAGAGTTCCTTAGGGAGCACATCTTTAAATTCCTTCATTAATTCATTGAATTTAACATACACTTCATGAGGAATAAAAGACAAGACATAAGACACTTGATTTGTGTTATCAAAATCAATTACATCAGTGCTAAGAACCAAAAAAGATTGGGTTCTAGCCTCATTGCTTACAAGTTTCTTTAATCCTGTGTGTGAAATCAAAGGGGTGGAACATTGTGTTCGCCCTTGATCTTATACAACACCCTGTCATGATGGAATTCCAAAGTGTTCGCACTCAGAAAGGATTTGATTCAGGCTAGGTTGTAGTTGATCGATTCAATAAACTTGCTCAGTTTATTCTAGTCAAGACTACTTATAAGACTCGAGAACTTGTAAGAATATTTGTAAATCAACTTTATAAACTCTACGGTCTTCCAGTAGACATAGTTTCTTATAGAGATGCTCGATTTACAAGTCATTTTTGGCAAGCATTCTTTAATAGACTTGAAACTAAACAAAGTTTAAGTACATTTGAACATCCCCAGACGGATGGGCACATAGAGAGAGTCAATCAGATTTTCGAAGACATACTCAGAGCTTATGTCACTTCCAAACACACTAATTGGGAAGACTATCTTCATTTAGCTGAGTTTACCTATCAATTGAATGTTTTCCATTCATGTTGATGTATGGGCTCGAGCCCAGATCTCCATATGCAGTGGGACTTCAAAATGAAGGAGTTCAAGCAGCTCAAGAATTCCTTGAAGAAATGAACTTTAAACCTAAGTTAGTTGAAGAAAACTTAAAGGAAGCTCAAGATCGTGGACATGCTCATGCCGATCCAAAGCGAAGAGATGTTGCTTTTCAGGTTGGCGATCAAGTTTATCTTCATCTTCCTCAAAGATCGAAAACATTTAAGAATGGTCAATGCACCAAGTTGTCGCCTAGATATTGCAGTCCTTTTCAAATCACCAAGAAAGTTGGCTTATGGGCTGATGAATTGCAACTTGTAGATGATAGTTGGACTCGTCTACATGTTAGTCGATTAGGAAGATTCTAATAGATTCAAATAATCTAGTTGGACATCAGGTTATACTTCCACTTCTAATAAGTGAAACAATTCCTTATGAACTTGAAAGGATACTTCGCACCCGTGATAAACATACAAGAAGTCACTTGTATGAAGAATGCTTGGAAAAATGAAGGATGGAATTGAAGAAAATTTAACATGGGAAAAAGTTTCCACAATCCAACAACATTTTCCAACTTTCTAGTTTTAAGTTGGTCCCAAATAAAGAAGGTTTTCTACTTTCACATTTTAAAGTGGATAAACTAATCATGTTCTTCACGTTTTAGAACATGATAAGGTTTTTTATTTTCAAGCTCTAAGTAAATAACTTGATTGAATGAATGCATGTTCTTCAAGTTTTAGAATATGAGGCTGAGGGGTTTCCTACAGTATATATATAGCTCTAATTTTTTAGGACAAAAATATTTTCCCACGGGGCAAGAATGTAATAAAGTAAGTTTATGATCTAAGGGTCAAACCGGTTGAGACTAATCTAAAATCGGACATGGTTTGGTCATCCCTATGTATGACCAAAGATCTCAAGTCTAGTCTTATTGGAAGGTTGTTTACTCTTGTAACCAATTGATCCACTTATCCTAGTGGTTAAGTCTCAAAGGTGTGAAGGAGGAGGTCTTGGGTTCAACCCCCATGGGGTACATGGGGAGAGTGTTTTTCCCAAAGAGCTCTAGAACCTTCTAGAAGCATCCTAGAGTTAACTTTGGTTAACTAGGACACTTGGTGCACATGTAGTTATATGGCTGAGACTTGGATGATTAGAATCCACCTGCCCTAGAAGGAAAAACCATGGAGAGAGCTATATATAGAGGCATATGATTGGGAGGAGAGTCATTCATTCATGAGCCAATGCAAGATTACCACCACCACGTGCTAGAGAGAGATGACTCTCCTCCCAACCATCTGCCTCTATATATAGCTCTCTCTAGGGGAATCCCTTCTTAGGCAAGTGGATACTAACCATCCAAGTGTCAGCCATGTAACTACATGTGCCCCAAGTATCCCACTTAACTCAAGTTAACTCAAGTGGATTCTTCTAAAAGGCTCTAGATCTCTTTGGGGAAAATACTCTCCCCATGTACCCTAGGGGCATTGAACCCAAGACCTCCTCCTTCACACCCTTGAGGCTTAACCACTAAGCTATGTGGATCACTTGTTCCAACCTAGGTCTCCATATGCAGTGGGGCTTCAAAATGAATTCCTTCAAGACATGAACTTTAAACTTAAGCTAGCTAAAGAAAACTTAAAGAAAGGTGAAGATCATTCAAAGGCTTATGTTGATCCGAAGCAAAGAGATGTTACTTTTTAGGTTGGTAAACAAGTTTATCTTGGTATTCCTAAAAGATCAAAAAAGTTCAAGATTGGTTAATGTGCCCAGTTGTCGCCTAGATATTACGGTCCTTTTCCAAACACCAAGAAATTTGGCCTTATGGGTTTATGAATTGCAACATCGAGATGATTGTTCGATTCATCCAGTGTTCCATGTTAGGTGACTTAGGAAGAGTTTGACAGATCCAGATAATCTAGTTGGACATCAGGTTATACTTCCAGTTCTAGTAAGTGAACAGTTCCTTATGAATCAGAAAGGATACTTTGCACTCGAGATACATGTACAAGAAGTCACTTGTATGAAGAGTGCTTAGTAAAATGGAAGGATGGAACTGAAGAAAATTTATCATCGAAAAAAGTTTCCACAATCCAATGACGTTTTCCAACTTTCGAGTTTTAAGTTGATCCCAAATAAAGAAGGTTTTCTACTTTCAAGTTTTAAGTGGATAAACCAATCATGTTCTTCAAGATTTAGAACGTGATAAGGTTTTTTTACTTTCAAGTTCAAAGTAAATAACCTGATTGAATGAATGCATGTTCTTCAAGTTTTAGAACATGAGGCTCACCGGTTGCCTACAGTATATATAGCTCTAATTTTTTAGTATGAAAATATTTTCCAAGGGGGGAAGAATCTGTTTGAATATGCAAGTCCACACCATCTCTTCAAAGTATTATTATAGGTTGAACTCTTTATTAAAGTACATTATATTCTTGGAGTGATTTATTATGTTTTCCACATCAGCCATTGTTGTGAATAAAGCATATTTGAAGTCAATGCCAAGTTGGAAAAGTGTTCCTATAATTTAGAAAAATTTTAGGACAATAGCACACCTTTTCTAAAGGCAGTTTTGCACGGATCATATCTCACTAACCTTGCATCCTTTTTGGTTTATCTAGAATCTTAAATGTTCTCCATCGTATCAGGTATCAGTTCACCAAAAATCCCCCACAAATTCATCTCCAAACTCAAGTTATGTTGGCCTCAAGTTGGTAGGCAGAGAATTGGCAAATTGCTGAAAACGGTTAGTAGGCCAACTTTGGAAGCTTGTGTAAGGAATTGAACTCACAACCTCTTGGTTAGGAATGTGATGGGCTAACCACTTGCCCCAAAAGCCATGGTTGAGGATTACTTCCTAATCCTCTCTCTTAGAGCGTGGTTCAACCATCTCCTACTAGGATTATGTTACATTCTTTCCCCCTTGGTCGATCATTGTCCTCAATGATCTACTCTTGTATCCCTCTAGCCTCGGTGATCAGTCCCTTGAACTCCCTAGGTGCCCTTGAATTGATGTCCCTCAACCTCGCACGGTTTCTTGAACCTTGTTCGCAACCTTGGTCTTTTGAACCCTTGCTCTCAACCTTGGTGTCTTGAACCTTCTTGTTCGCAACCTTGGTGTCTCGAGCCCTTGTTCTCAACCTCAGTCTTGAACCTTGTTCTCACCCATGCTTGGTATCTTGAACACTCAATCAAGTGCCACCCAAGGATTCCCAAGGAGTTCACACTTCCAAGCTAGCTCATTGGCGTTCCGAGAGCTTTCCAACGGTATATTACACGCCTCAATCCGACCTACGGATTGAGAGATACACCCCAATCATTGTAAGGTGCATCCTTGAAACCGACGCGCGCGCCTTCCACAATTCCTAACCTTTCACATGGTAGAGTGCCCAAGCGCCTTTTTTAGAGGCCATTGGATCATTCCACTTTGCCCAAGCCTACTTCCTAGGCTCTGATACCAATGTAAGGAATTGAACTCACAACCTCTTGGTTAGGAATGTGATGGACTAACCACTTGCCCCAAAAGCCATGGTTGAGGATTACTTCCTAATCCTCTCTCTTAGAGCGTGGTTCAACCATCTCCTACTAGGATTATGTTACAGCTTGTATCTTGAGCTACGTGCGTCATCTCAAAATGATTTCTTTAGCAAAGTTGTTCTCCATATCATGGAGAATCTCCATCTAAAACAGTTTCACCAAACTCCCACACATTAGAGAGTTATTCCTATTTAAACAGAAGCATCTAAGCATTCATGGAAGATAGACAGAGGGCTGGAGTTGAGAGACAATCGACTCATTTCTTGTAGTTGTGGAGTGCATCCTAGGGATTGAAGTGGAGTGGTCTATACCACACACTCTTGACCATTATACATTGGCTTCATTTGTAACATTGAGCTCATTTGATAGTGTTATTAGCTTTGTTCTTTTCAAGTAGTTCGAGCTTGAGTCAGCTTCTACTACTGAACATTGTATTCTTGTTGGTTTAAGGATTGCTCACTTATTTGTCTCTCATATCTCATCTCATATGTTCTTTGAGAGTGTGTTTAAGCTCAGCTCCTCATTTTTCACATGGTATCAGAGCACCTAGGTTAGAAGTGCGTAGTGTGAGCATATTTTTGTAAAGCGAAGAGCCTCGATTCAACTTGTTGCAGCAGAAGATGGCACCACCTCTCCATAACCTACACTTTGAAGGAGTTGAGAAGCTCAATGGACACAATTATGCTACATGGAAGGTAAAGATGGAGTCCTTACTTTTCTTTCAAGATTGTTGGGATTTAATTTCGATGGACAGACCGACTAGAAGTGAAGAAGAATTGTCCAAATGGGATAAGAAGGCCATGTTTGCAGTTCATATGATAAGGTTGAGTGTCAAAGATGACATTCTCAGCCATCTCCTTGATGTGAAGACTCCCAAGAAGGCATGGGAGACATTGAAGAATATCTAGGAGGCCAAGAGCACCTTGAGGCAAGTCGCATTGAGGGCTGAACTTACCAATTGTACGAGGAAGCAAGGAGAGGATGCTTCAAGCTACATCAAGAGAGTCAAGGATCTACATCAACAACTAGTGGCTGTTGGAGATAAGATGTCTGACAACGAGCTCTCTACAATCATCATCCATGGATGGCGAGATGGATATGAAGGCTTAGTTCAAGGCCTCATCATCTTGAGGGAGAAGCCATCTCTTGAGGAGATGGAACAAATTTTTAGAGATGAAGATCAAAGGCAGACTGCAATGAAGTCAATACATGATGGAGGAAAGGCATCAACATCGAATGACAAAGCACTCTTCTCATCAAGGGGAAGAGTAAGATTCAACACACAAACAGGAAGAGGGTGGCATCAGCATACTCACAACCAAGATCGACAAGATCATGAAGGTAATCAATCTTTCCAAGAAAGAGGACATACTTCCTCAAGAGGTAGAGCAAGAGAAGAAGATAGAGGTAGATATTACTCTATCCAATGTTACAATTGCTCTAGGTATGACCATTTTACTAAAGATTGCAGGAGTAATCAAGATAATGGGAGAAGGAGATCAACCCACTACATGGATGGAGAAGGTGGAAATGAGTCCACTCATTTTGAAGAACATTCTCCACTTGTATCATTAGAAGAGATATTAGCCCATACACATGATCCCAAAGAGGAACCATGGTGGATCGATAGTGGGGCAAGTTCTCATATGACTTCTCATGCTCAATACTTTTCTAATATTGATGATTCTCATAATGTTACTATCTTTAGAGCATATAGTACTCCAAATTCTATTGCGGGGAAAGGTGACATACCCATTCGATTTGGAACGAGAGAGAAAAAAACACTCGACAATGTTCTCTTGGTACCATTGCTTACCAAGAATCTACTATCAGTTGGAGCTATGACTGAGAAGGGACTCAAAATAGAGTTTGAAGGCCAACAATGCCTTATTAAAGATCCAAAGAATTCCTACAAAGTGGTTGCTAGAGGAAGAAAGCAAGGAAAGCTTTTCAAGTTAGAAGGAGAAGTCTCAGCATTTTCAGCAATGGGAAATGACAAAGCAACCCCCATTGTGCCTATCAAGTTATGGCACAAGAGGTATGGTCACTTGAACTTAAATAGTATGTGTATGCTGAAGGAGAAAGGCATGGTCATTGGAATTCCATCCTTACAAAGGATTGGAAAAGTGTGTGAATCGTGCTGCCTTGGAAAGCATGCTAGGAATAAGTTCTCAAAGAGTAGCTCAAGGGCACGTGATATACTTGATGTGGTGCATGCTGATGTATGTGATTCAGCCCACACTCCCTCACTTGGAGGAAATATTTATTTTGTTACCTTCATAGATGATTTCTCTAGATATACTTGGGTTTATTTTATGAAGTCCAAGGCTGATGTATTTCAGATTTTCAAACACTTTCAAGCTATGGTGGAAAAGATGATAGGACGAAGACTAAAGACTCTATGATCTGACAATGGAGGAGAGTTCTTGTTGAAGGATTTCAGCCATTATCTACTTGAGAATGGCATTTGAAGGCAACTTAAGCAGCAAGATGCATCCTCAAAGACAAAGGTCTGAGCAACATCTTTTGGGCTGAAGCAATCAACACTTCATGCTATTCGATGAATAGGTCTCCTACCGAAGTCTTGAAGGGCATTACCCCCTATCAAGCTCTTCATAATATCAAGCCTAAGGTACATCATTTAAGATTTTTTGTTGCCTCGCATTTTCTCACATTCCAGATGAAAAGAGGAAGAAGTTGGATGACAAGTCAAGGAAATGCACCTTTGTTGGATATAATGATGTAAGCAAAGCTTACAAACTTTATGATCCATGTAAGATGGAGACATTCCTATCAAGGGATGTGATTTTTGATGAGAATGCAAGCTTCAGTTCAGCATCAATTTTAGATTTGGATAAAAGCTCTTCAACAACAGCTAAAGTTGAAGTTCCCTCTTCTACACATGAGGAAACCATTGAAGAATTAGAGGAAGAAGATGAAGATCACCGTGCAACTCTTAGAAGGTCTTCAAGGATCAGAACACAACCTCAAAGACTTACATACCAACGAGGTAATTCCTCAAGTTTTGAGCAAAGTAATGTTGCTTTGCTTAGTTCTATTTTACAACATGACAAACCATCAACATACAAGGTTGCTAGTACTCAAAAAGAATGGCAAGAAGCTATGGACAAAGAGATGGCTGCTCTTCATCAAAATGGGACATGGGAGTTATGTCCATTACCTCCCAACAAGAAAGCAATCGGATGCAAATGTATCTACAAGCTGAAATTCAACAAGGAAGGGAAGATAGATAGACACAAAGCAAGGTTAGTAGCTAAAGGATATTCTCAACAATATGGATTGAATTATGACGAAACATATGCTCTAGTAGCAAAGATGAGTTCAGTTAGGTTATTACTTTCCCTTGCCTCCATATTCAAGTCGAAGGTGAAACAAATGGATATCAACAATGCCTTCCTCAACGGCATACTTGAGGAAGAAGTCTACATGCAACAATCGGAAGGATACATTGTCAAAGGTAAAGAGCACATGGTATGCAAACTTCTCAAAAGTTTGTATGGTTTGAAGCAAGCTCCCCGAGCTTGGTATGCAAGGATTGATGAACATCTTTGCTCTCAAGGCTTTCAAAGAAGTAATGTTGATCATAGTTTGTATTATAAAGTCAAGGGAAAAGATATTGTTATTGTTCTTCTATATGTGGATGATCTCATGTTGACAGGAAGCAATGAAAGGAATGATTGAAGATGTTCAAAGAAAGCTCTGTAAAGAGTTTGAAATGAAGGATCTTGGTGACTTACACTACATTCTTAGCATTGAGGTCTCTCGACTAGAGAAGGGAGATATAATTATCTCTCAACAAAAGTACCTTTTTTCCATTCTTGAAAAGTTTGAGATGTCTCACTCTAAGCCAGTCTCTACACCTATGGAGTCAAATCTCAAAGTCATGAAGGATGATAATGGTGTTTCATATGATGAAACACTATATAGACAACTCATAGGATCTCTCCTCTATTTGACCATCACAAGACCTAATATTTGTTTTGCAGTGAACTCTCTCTCCCAATATCTACAAGCTCCCAAAGTATCTCATTGGAATATAGCCAAGAGGATACTAAGATATTTGAAAGATTCTTCTTCACTTGGAATTCTCTATGGAGGAGATACATTGAATCTTCATGGATTTAGTGATTCAGATAATGCAGCAAATTTGGTTGATAGAAAGGGCTTAAGTGGAAATGCCTTCTTCCTAGGCAATGGAGCTATTTCATGGAGTTCCAAAAAGCAAAGTAGGATCAGCTTATCCTCTACAAAAGCTGAATACAAAGCTCTCACAACCTCAACTTGTGAAGCTATTTGGCTGAGAAGATACGTGGATGAGATTGGTTTCGGTGAAAATCAACCCACCCCCATTCATTGTGATAATGTCTCAGATGAATCTTTGGCAAAGAATCCAGTCATGCATCAACAAACCAAGCACATTGAAGTGAGGGAGCACTTCAGCAGAGAGAAGATACAAAGTGGTGATATCATCTTACACCATTGAGACACAAAGGAAAATGTGGCTGACCTCTTCAGTAAAGCTCTCGGCAAGGACTTGTTCATCAAGCATAGATCATCATTTGGCATGATGGAGCTCCCCTTAAGGGAAGGAATTCATGAGTAAGGGAAGGCTCATCATGCATCTTCAATAAATAAGGGAAGGCTCATCTTCATATGCCTTCACCAAGCATTTTATTTCAAATTCTTATTATTTTGATGATGTTGGACTTGAGGGAAGGTGTTGGCTTATGGGCTTATGAATTGCAACTTCTAGATGATTGTTTGATTCATCCAGTGTTCCATGTTAGTCGACTTAGGAAGAGTTTGACAGATCTAGATAATCTAGTTGAACATCAGGTTATACTTCCACTTCGAGTAAGTGAATAGTTCCTTATGAATCAGAAAGGACACTTTGCACCCGAGATGCATGTACAAGAAGTCACTTGCATGAAGAGTGCTTAGTAAAATGGAAGGATGGAACTAAAGAAAATTTAACATCGAAAAAAGTTTCCACAATCCAACAACGTTTTCCAACTTTTGAGTTTTAAGTTGATCCCAAATAAAGAAGGTTTTCTACTTTCAAGTTTTCAGTGGATAAACCAATCATGTTCTTCAAGTTTTAGAACATGATAAGGTTTTTTACTTTCAAGTTCAAAGTAAATAACCTGATTGAATGAATGCATGTTCTTCAAGTTTTAGAACCTGAGGCTCACCGGTTGCCTACAGTATATATAGCTCTAATTTTTTAGTACGGAAATGTTTTCCAAGGGGGGAAGAATGTGTTGGAATATGCAAGTCCACACCATCTCTTCAAAGAATTATTATAGGTTGAACTCTTTATTAAATTTCATAATATTCTTAGAGTGATTTATTATGTTTTCCACATCAGCCATATTCATGAAGAAAGCATATTTGAAGTCAATGCCAAGTTGGAAAAGTGTTCCTATAATTTAGAAAAATTTCAAGACAGCAGCACACCTTTTCTGAAGGCAGTTTTGCACTCTCATGAATTGTGCATCCTTTTTGGTTGATCTAAAATCCAAAATGTTCTCCATAGTATCAGGTATCAGTTCACCAAAAATCTCCCACAAATTCATCTCCAACCTCAAGTTATGCTGGCCTCAAGTTGGTAGGCAGAGAATTGGTAAATTGCTGAAAATGGCCAGTAGGCCACCTTTAGAAGCTTGTACTTGAGCTATGTGCATCATCTCAAACTGGTTTCTTCAGCAAAGGTGTTCAGCATATCGTGGAGAATCTTGATATAAAACAGTTTCACCAAACTCCCACACATTAGAGAGTTATTCCTATTTTAACAAAAGCGTCTGAGCATTTTTGGAAGACAGACAGAGGGCAGGAGTTGAGAGAGTCGACTCATTTCTTGTAGTTTTGGAGTGCATCCTAGGGACTGAAGTGGAGTGGTGTATACCACACACTCTTGAACATTATACATTGGCTTCATTTGTAACATTGAGCTCATTTCATAGTGTTATTAGCTTTATTCTTTTCAAGTAGTTTGAGCTTGAGTTAGCTTCTACTACTGAACATTGTATTCTTGTTGGTTTAAGGATTGCTCACTTATTTGTCTCTCATATCTCATCTCATATATTCTTTGAGAGTGTGTTTAACCTCAGCTCCTCACTTTTCACAGAATGTAATAAAGTGAGTCTATGATCTAAGGCTCCAACGAGTTCAGACATATCTGAAATCGGATAGCGTTTGGTCATCTGTATGTATGACTAGAGATCTCTGGTCTAGATTTACGAGAAGGTCATTTACTCTTGTAACCAAGTGATCGACTTAGACTAGTGGTTAAGTCTTAGGGGTTTGAAGGAGGTGGTCTTGGGCTCAACCCCCATGGGGTACATGGGGAGAGTGTTTTGTCCAAAGAGCTCTAGAACCTTCTAGAAGCATCCACTTGAGTTAACTCTAGTTAACTAGGACACTTGGCACACATGTAGTTACATGGCTGACACTTGAATGATTAGAATCCACTTGCCCAAGAAGGTACACCCTTGAAGAGAATATTGCTTGTTGGAGTAAGACCTTTGTGGAAGCACGCGAACAGCACAAGGAAGAAGAAGAAGCTTGGAGCACAACACACAATAGTGAATGTATTACTAGAGAATGTACAAAAGATAAGTAGCCCATTAGGGCAATAGGCGTATATACAAGCCGGGGGAAAAAACCTCCTAAAGAGGGAAAAAAGTGCCCCCGTGGTCCTAGAGTGTTCACACACATCACTACCTAAATATATCAACAAATCCCCCTAGTAGTGATGCGGTGAACAAGTAGCTGGCACTCATGTATAAGGAAGTGCCAAGCTATGTGGAAATCACTCCACAAAAGGAAGTAAGCCCAAAGCTTTGCGAAAAGCTTCAAACTTCTCCCTAGGCAGAGCCTTCGTGAAAAGGTCTGCAATGTTCTCCTACGTGGGCACATATACCAAGCTGATCTCCCTAGCAGAGAACCTCTCCCTGACATAATGATAATGCACCTCAATGTGCTTAATGCGAGCATGGAACACAGGGTTCCTCCCAACTGCCAATGCGCTCTGACTATCAGTGAAGATGGTGGTGGCAGAAGACTGACCAACACCCAAATCAGCCATAAGGCGTGTGATCCACACACACTCAACAATCACTATGAAAGCTACCCTATACTCAGCCTCACAACTAGAAGTCGCCACAGTAGGCTGCTTCTTGCTCAACCAAGATATACATGAGCTACCAAGCGACACACGAGTGTCATAGCAACCAACCCAATCAGAGTCAAAAAAGCATGCAAATCTAGCGGTAGTGATCCCCCCTTTGGATAAAACAACCCAAGTAGCCGAGTACCACTCAAGTAGCGAAAGATACGCTTAACCGCCTGCCAATGCTTGACTCTTAGGCAATGCATAAACCTGCTCATCTATAAGACAACAAACTGAATATCTGGCTGAGTAATGCATAAGTAAATCAAGTAACCAACAGCCTGCTGATAGAGAACAACATCAAATGCATCTCCAGCATCATGAAGACTCAATCATAAACTTGTCTCCATAGGAGTGGCAATAGGCTTACACTCTTCAAGGCCAAAATGTTGTAATACTGTGGCAATATATTTCATTTGACACAAAGCCATTCCACCATCAACGTGCATAAATTGAATGCCCAAATAATGATGCAAATACCCTAGATCAGACATCTCAAATGAGGCCTGCAAATCAGCCTGAAAATCGGCAATATGCTTCTCAATAGGACCACTGAGCAGCATGTCGTCAACATAGACAACAATGATCAGAAGCACATCATTAGCACGCTTCACATATAAGGTTCTTTCAGTTGGAGTGTTCTCAAAACCATGTGCAATCAGATAGGCATGTATCTTCTCATACCAAGCACGTGGTTCTTGCTTTAAACCATATAATGCCTTCTTTAACCTGCACACCTGGTTTTCATACCCTTTCTGAACAAAGCCACGAGGCTGAAAAGCATACACTTCTTCATGCAAGTCACCATTCAGAAATGTTGTTATAATGTCCAACTGATGTACATTCCAACCATGATGGGCTGCAAGTGCACAGATGCTGCGAACTATCTTCATACGGCATGTAGGTGCAAAGTTCTCATCAAAATCAATGCCTCTTTCCTGTGTATAACCCTTTGCAATAAGCCTAGCCTTATACCTGTCAACTGTATCATCGGGTTTACGCTTCAACTTGTATACCCACTTAGTGCCAATGGCCTTCTTGCCAAGAGGCAAGTCACATAAAGACCAAGTACCATTCTTCATTATTGCAACATATTCAGATTGCATAGCAACCATCCAGTTTTTTGAATTTTGTGCTTCATCAAACGAAACAGGCTTAGTCTCATCACATAGACTAGATGCAGCCATAGCATAGCAATCTGATGCAAAAGAGGCATTATGAGAGCCTGATCGAGTACGATATGACTGAGGTGCATCTAATTTTCTATCACGCAAGGTCTGCACCTGCCATTTTGGCATAGTTCTTGCCTGCTCAATATCAGCTCTCTCATCAATAAGTGCATCATGTAAATCTGCATCAGAAATGGAATGATCTGCATCATCACATGAAACCTGCAAAGGCTGAGAACTTGCCTCATTAGGACTAGCACTAGACTGTCCACCTATAAAAAGAGGCAGCAAAGTATCAAACATGTCTTTGGAGCTAAGAGATGTCTCCTTAGTACATGAAAGATAGAATCCCCCACAAAAACAACATCACGGCTAACTAGAATGCATTTAGTCTGTGGATCATATAGACGATAGCCTTTACTTTCAGAACTATACCCAACAAAAATACATTTTACTGCTTTATCATCCAATTTTCTGCGATGTTGTTCAGGCACTAATGCATGTGCCAACAACCAGAAACATGCAGATGAGCAACAGATGGCTTGCGGTCATGCCAAGCGTCATATGGAGTGATAGACTACATTGCTTTAGTGGGACACCTGTTCAGTACATATGCTGCACACATAACAGCCTCAAGCCAGAAACTATGTGGTAAAGCCTGACTCTTGACCATACATCTCGCCATCTCCATGAGTGACCTATTCTTTCGTTCAACAACTCCATTTTGTTGAGGTGTATACGACACTGTACACTGTTGTCTTATCCCATGTTCAGCCAGAAATGCATTAAAATTAGAAGACATATATTCCCCCGCTCGATCAGAATGGAGGGTGCCCATTTTACATGCTGATAGATTTTTAGCCAAAACCAAAAACTGTTTGAAGCACATGAACACTTAGGACTTTGCCTTCAATGGATATACCCATGCATGCCTGGAAAAATCATCGATGAAAGTCACGAAGTAAAGATAATTCCCAAAAGAAGGTGTCTGCATAGGACCACAGACATCACTATGTACAAGCTGCAATTTCTGAGTAGCCCAAACTGAACCATCTTTTGGAAAGGATGAATGCTGCATTTTTCCCAAAATACAGCCTTCACAAACATGTTTTCCAGGTGCCTCAAGTTTGGGCAAAGAGGACACCATTTTAGATTTTTGCAGGCGTAGAAAACTAGCAAAATTCAGATGACCAAAGCGTGCATGCCAAAGCTTTGCATCTGACGTAGCCTGAGAATCATTTACTGCACATGCCAAATCATTTACTGATCTTTCATAGTCTATGAGCTTATACATCCCACAACATAAAATTCCAGAAGTAATAATCACAACGCCATTTGACAAATCATGAACTATACACTTGTCATCAACAAATTTCACAACCAAGCCAATCTTGGCTAATGCAAAAACTGATAACAGATTCTTCTTGATCCCTGGAAAAAATAAGGCATCTGACAATGTGAAAGAACTACCATCAGCAGTAGTCAAAATGATCTTACCAACTCCATCAGCACTAGTCAAAATGATCTTACCAACTCCCCTAACAGGATAAGAGGAGTTGTTGGCGCATGTAACAGTATTCCTTGTAGGCATAGGCTCGAGTGAAGAGAAGAAACTGCGCTGCAAGGTAATATGTTTGATCGCCCCACTGTCAAAATACTGGCAAACATCTGAGTCTACTGCAAACATGCACTGCTCATGAGAAGATGGGTCAAAACTACAAACAGTAGTAAATGCCCATTCTTCCTCCTGCACAAGATTAGCACACTCCGTTTTTGGTGTAGAGGCTTTTGCAACAACCATTCCAGCCTCTTTCTTTTTTGCCTCTTTTGCAGTCAGTTTTGGACAGTTCTTTATGATATGATCATTCCCTTTATAGTACTTACAAAACAATTTCTGCTTTTTTTATTTTTTCTCATCTTTGTCTTGGTTCTTCGAATGTGCAGCATTTTCAGATTTTTGCTTACTAGTAGAAGAGCTCCATTTTCCTTTGCCCTTCTGACTAGCCAGGAAAGCTTGATCTGCAACTCGCATAATGGACCTGTTTTTGCGTGGACTGATCTTCTTGCAACAAAACAGAGACTAACTCCTCAAATGATAAGGCATTCGGATTGCCTTTCATCATCAATCGAAGAGTGGAAGCAAAACTCTAATATGAATCAAGAAGACCATTCAAAATGGTCTGCACAAGTGAGCTATCTGGTATAACCTCATCAACAGAAATCAACTGTTCCTTCAAGTCTTTGATCTTCGTTAGGAAAATGTCCATAGAATCACCTTCATTCATGTGCTCTCTCTCCAACTATTTTCGGAGGTAAGCAACACGAGCCTCATTCCTAGCTTGGTACAATGTGGTAAGTGTATCCCAAGCATCCTTAGCTGTTCTGCAAGAGCGAATGAGGAATAATGGCACGTTTGACAGACAAAGCTATCAATGCATGTGCCTCGGCATCTCTGCCATCCCAACGAATCTGCTGTGCAATAGGTGCAGCAGAAACCGCAACACGAATAGGAATATGCAGAATATCATCATCTTCAACACCTTCTGCATCAGCTTGAGTACTTGCACTTGTAGCAGTTGCAGGTGTGATAGGACGTTTTTCGACACCTTGAACAATGTTCCACAGTCCTTTTGCAACCAACACATGTCGCATCATATAAGGCCATAATGGGTAGTTGGTACCATCCAACTCCTCCTCAATAGCCAACATACGGAATACATCACTGCTTTCAGCCATGGCCAGTGATTAAAATACCTTGATGCAGAAAATTGTTTGTATCTCAAAACGTTGAACAGAACAGCCAAGACGAATTCCGTTAGACCTGTAACAGATTTCGAGATGCTTATACTGGTGAACAGAAACTGGTATATACCTTTGGCACAAAAAGACGAAATAGCCTACAGAAGCGTTACGATAGTGCATTCTGAGGTCGAAACAAGCTCAGATCGCGATTTCGGCACCACATAGCGAAGTTGTTTTGATCTTGGAAACACGCTGAGTATGCTCACCAAAATTCGTGCGATTCTGAGACTGCAAACGGAGGAGTGTCGACGGTGCCCAGAAACCTCAAAATGAGTATGTGATATCCATGGTGAAATAATCACCTATCACATTCTCTACTGGAAGAATAAATCTTCCCTAAACTAAGAAGGATAACTCCCAATCCTAAGGAGATGTTTGCTAAGAGCTCTCCTCTGATCTAGTGAGACATGATGCTATGAATGATGAGTCCTTTTCTTCCTGGCCATAGAGGAAGAGTGCTCAAAGGGAAGTCGTTTCCACTCTCCCATACCAGTGGAACCTTGTTCCAATTCATGGTGTCATACCTACACTAAATCTAATATATATATATTCCATATATATGGGATGTAATATATAAGTGGACTCTAATAAACCCCATATTCTTAACTCATGTTAGTGGACTAAAATGGGTCCCATGTCCTCGAACTAGTTAGTTTGGTTCAAGTCAATATCTGAACAATGGTTATCCCTTTCTATTCCAAACCAATTTGTTCCTAGGTACTAAGACTAGGTCTAAATACCTCTCTATAGATCCCAACATACATATATGTATTGGGTACCCCAACTACTCTTCACTAAAGGATCTATGCTCTAAATCATAGAGCCAGTGTCATGTTTGTGGCCTCCTAATCATCACTCGAATCACATAAGCACCCATCGATGTTGTCTCATGAAACCCATCTCTGTGATCCTACCTAATTGGTTTCTTTAGTAGTGAAAAAGAAATGGATGCAGAGAATTCTTAAATTGAAAGCAGAGGAATGAAATATCAAGAAGCCATGCCAGAGGAATCAGGGATGAAGTAGAAGCAAGAAAGAAATTTCTCGTGCACAGGATGTCAATAGAGAACTAGCTTTTATCAGACGCAGCCACTAACAAGTTTTTTTGGCATTGACGGAGCCATAGGTACATCCTGTAGCGTGTGACTACATGCAAGCGACCAGAGGGGGTGCGGGAGCTTGAGATCGGCTTTCCAATCATGTAGCCCACTGCGTTACGGAAGTCTCCCATCCCGCCCAACATGGAGAACTCCCACGACGTCTCTTTGAAGACTCCTTCGCCCTGTTGCGATAGTGTCCCCGTCGTGCCCTTGTAGTCAATGTGGACGACATTGCTAACAAAAAACATTGTGGCAGCTACAGTATTGACTGCAATGGCTGTACCGCGCACATATCCCATCGCTGTCGAGGATGGATGCTTCGTTTTCATCATTATGAACTCATACACCATTTCTTGGCCAAACCCCATGGCTGTCCCATTCACCGGCACCCTAGCTTCCTTCAAGTATGATGTTAACCATTCATTTAAAACAAACTTTCTCAGAACTTGTTCTACATATTTCCCAACTTTTTTAATGTCATATGACACCTTTCCACTTCATGTTCTCTCCAAGAATCTTCTCATGTACACTCTAACTAGATCATGTTTTGTCTTGTAGTGACCTTAGGAAAAGTACCCCAAAAATATTAATGGAGAGCCAAACATATACACTTTTTACCATACAGATACTTTGCAATTTTACCCTTTGGTCTTTCGGAACTGGGCAAATAAGGGATGCTTGAGGTAAACCTTCCCAAACCTCTAGAAATATTTTTTCAACCATTTAGGATCTTCAAATAAACCTGCAATAGAACTCCATAGAAGGACAATTGTGAGTATCTCCTTATGGACGACACGTGCACCCACTAATCTCGGCACATCTAATGTCCACATGTGCACCACGCTCTTTTCCCAACTAAGCAATGAAGTAGGATCCACAATGACGATAAAATTGTCTTCATCAAAATCTAAGTTCAACCTACGATCTTGATTTGTGGATCTATGTTGTGCCTTAATACACTAATTCATTATTATTTTCTTATATCATTGAAAGATCTCAAAATCATATAGGTGACAATATTTGTGCTAGTGTTTCACACTCATGAATGCTCATAGAGAGTGTGTATTTGGAAACAATAATTGTGTTTCCGTCAATCTCCTCAATGTATTTTAAGATCCAACAAGTGCTTATTAAAGGAGCATTTGAACTTTGTTCCAACAATTAACTTGGTAACAAATGTCCGGAAGTTTCTAGCTAATGGTAGATGAAAGTGGAGATTTCTAAGGCTTTGATTTAACACTATAAACTCTTTTACCTTGTCCACCTCCAACCATAGTCCTAGCATGATTACATTTCACGAAGTGGTGTGCTAGCTTCGGAGATAAAAATAAATCCTTCAAGTCCCCTCAGCCTCTAATAGTAAAGATGGGTTGCGCTTCATGAATACCATGAATTATCAGGATTTGAAACTTCCCCACAATGGATGCAATATGAGGCCATGATTTCTTTAGCATAAGGTTTTTGTATCAATTTGAAAAATATAAACCTATTAACTATCTAGAGTTAACCCTTTGATGATTAGATCACCCCATTCTAATTCAAGGTAACCCCTAAGTAGCTTTAATGATTCCCTTGAAGTTTCAAGTGACACTAAAGTTGTTTGATGCGATTTGGTCGTTCTTTCTCCCTAAAAAAGCTTTAAGCTTTCAACAAGTGATTCCTTATGGTAGAATAGTGAGTTATGGATCCTTCAATTCTCAGATATTCCACCAAGTATACGAAGAGTGTCACATGAAGTGGGGAAATTGTTAGTGGGGAGATGCTTTAGAAGAGGACTTCTTTTATATTCTAGTACCTACTAGAAGTACCCTAGCACACCCATGTTTTCTCTATTTTCAGTAAACACGAATTCAATGGTTTCCAAAACGTATGAACCAAATGATCTTTTTGAATGTTAGAGAGGTGATGTAAACTGATAAATCTTTCTTTTAGAAACTTACGCATCTTAAGTTTTGTACCTTTAAGTTTCTAGTGGTTGGGGTATGACTAGATCTAGCAGTATGTTGTGCTTCCAAAGTTCAATCCAAATATGTGTTTCTCTTGCAAGTGACTTCTCTTTGGTACACTCCTCATGGAATTATGGGGATATATATATATATTTTAAATTTTTAGTGGTCCAAGCTCAAGCTAGCCCTTGTATAGTTATTTTGGGCTAAGTTCCTTCTCTTCAAATGCCCCTACTATGTGACGTCTCTCAAGTTTCCTTCAATGAGCCTTAATTTATTTTGCAAAATTCCCTTGTATATAGAGGCCATGAAATGTTTTTCTAGAGGATATGCTTAGTTTACACTTTTCTCTTTGTCCATTTTGAAAGGGTTGGATAAGGTCCTCGTAACTTCTTTTTGACTCCATACTTCCAAGAAGTGCACAATTCTTGAGGCCCTAAGCCCAACAATGTCCGTAGATTATTATGTGGAAAGGGAAATCATTCTAGAGCTCATCTTGATCTTGAAATAATTCCATGTATGGCCATTTCTTCTAGATGCCCTTTATGACCCAAGTGGTTGTCACTTCTCAAACTAACTTTCTTCTTCAAAAAATCCCTGAGTGATGTCTTTGCACACCATCCCTTATGGAAATTATTTTGAGATTTCACTAATTGATGAATTTTATCTCCCATATTCCTTGCTTGACAGTAGCTTTATGTCCTTAGAGCATCCAAATTCCTTCAATATGCAAAAGCACCCCTAGAATTGGCTCTATAGCCAACAATTTTTTTGAAACGCCATGAGGAGGGAAATAATTGACATTGTTTTATCTTCGTATGAGGATAGTTCTCTGAGTGACTCTTACTCAATCGTTTCTTTTCTTCAACTCCTCCACTATAAGGTCTTCCAAAAATATCCCTTTCTTATGCATTTCGTACCTAACCAATGTCTATAGAATCCCGTCTCTTATAATCACTCATCCACACCATGGCTAACACGCTTTCATTCTCATTTTAATTATAAGTATAGCTACCTCCTCCTTTGTATCATGAGTTGCTAATCTTCCTCTCATATAGATCCCTTGCATAGTGGCCATACATGACACGTATGTAGCAACTACTTGGGTTGTTTTGGTCTCAAGTTTGATTGTTCCTTTCTCCTCTTCCTCTCAAATTTTCTTTTCCTCTTGATGAAGAAAACCTCCTTCCATGATATTCATCATATTCTCCATTCGATCTTTTTCCTTGCGTTCTTGTGCCACTGCCTTGAATTCTTCCTCTACCTTCTCCTTCATCTTCATGGTGAGTTTATGAGATGGTTTGCTCAGCTTCCTAAGGAAGATAGGAATGCATTAACTCCTGATCTTATTATTCACTTTCTCAAGATATTGAATTTTAAACGTAGTGTTAAAACATAGTGTTAAACACGGTTGGACGCAGTTGGTTCCTTCTAACTATCATAAGTGCGTTTAAGGGATTCTTGGATTCTTGGGAGTGGTAGGGGTCTGTTAGACAGAGGCCCTGTACTTAGTTCCCAAACTTACTGCTCACACTCAGCACTATACTAATGCTGAGAGATCTATCAAAGATTGTCGTGCTTAGATATTACCGTCACAGTCTTAGCTCACCACGGGGATCAAATACGCAAGATGCTATGTTGCAGCTACACCTAAACTTACTGGAAATACCGGAACAAGAGTAATCATTAACCTTTACCTATTGGATCTAGACAGTCAGGCAACACCGTAGACATAGAGAACTTTGAGGGTTCAACCACACAGTACTGAAGGCTCAATGCACAACTTAGCAAGATCCCTACTGCGCTTAACTTTATCGTATGAAGATAGATTAACACAGTACAGATCTGAATACCAAAATGCTATTACAGTTGCTCAGATTTCACTAACCACTGGCAGAACATTCCAAGAAGAGGTAACACACAAGGCGCGTACTAACACCACAACTCAATAGAGATTCGCAAACAATTTACTAAGACAACAGTCCACGATCTCTTAGCTGTGAATGGAACTCGCAACCTCAACAGAGATCAATAGGTAGCAAAACACAGA
This sequence comes from Ceratopteris richardii, assembly GCA_020310875.1. Lineage (NCBI taxonomy): Eukaryota > Viridiplantae > Streptophyta > Polypodiopsida > Polypodiales > Pteridaceae > Ceratopteris > Ceratopteris richardii. The sequence continues at coordinate 116,422,768 of CM035429.1, read as the reverse complement.
TACACACAGTACAATCGGAGTACGCAGAAGTTAGACAACAGCGCTATAGTAGTGTTCAGGCAATCCCCTAGACGAACAGTCTGGTGATTCCAGAATAGGTATCAACAGCAGACAAGACAAGAGTGACAGACAAACCAAAGAAGAACAAGAAACTTAGAACACTGGAGATTATGCAAAAACAGACACTATAGGTATGATCTGCTCAGTCGCCCAGACAGACAGTCTTGTGATCCATCACGTTCTCGTCTCTGCGCATCTTCTTGATTTATATAACTTTTACAAAATGTTTGTAACTACTTTTTTCACTCATGCGAACAAGATTCGGTTACATCTTCCCAATCCGGCGGCGGACTAACACTCTGGCACGCACGGTGGACTCGAACCCGCAGGTTTTACAAAATTATTGCTCATCTATGATTCCTTCTAAGTACATATTTCTAGCTAATCTAAAGGTACGAGCAATCTTTTTCTTGAGGGTTTCTAATAATTGTTTTAGGGTGTCTAGTTCTAGTAATTGCGCATCTATACGTACAGAGCTTAGAGCTATGGCTTCATTTAGCAAAATTTCTGCTTGGGTCTGCAGAAAGGCTTCCTGTAAGTAAAACTCGTTGGCCAGCGCTGCATCTCTGGAAGTCTTCATTTCGACAATCTATTGCTCCATCTTCTGTATTCTTTCTTTTTGATTGGCCAGTTGATTTTCTCGTCTCTCAATCTCTTGAATTTGAAAGTTTACTGTTCTTGTATATGATTCTTTTTCACGTCTGAGATCTGCAATTAGCTTTTGTGTCTGCACTTCCTTGGTTAAGTAGTGTTTGAGCATATTATTGACATCTGCTAAATTTTCATTGATCCTGTGAAGCTCTTCTTCTGTTCTTTTAGCCTGCCTCTGCTGTTCTTGACTCTGTTGCACTAATTCTTGTAGCTGATTTCTGGTCTCTTCCAATAGATTACCTAACGCGATCCTTGCATCTTCCTTGTCTTGGATATCTTGCTTCATTTTATTGATTTCCTCATTTGCAATCTGTAATAACTCTTCTTTCTTTGAGAGCTCTACCATGGCTGCATCTCTCTGTTCAGTAATTTTTTGTTGATCGGCAATTTGAGCTTGGAGCTGGGCAATCTGTGTGTTGATCTGATGATTTTCGGCTTTAACTGTATCTATCTCTTCTTGCAGTGGCGTGATGTCTGCTTCGAGAACGTCCACTTTGTGTTGTAGCTCATTGTGGATGTTGTTTGTGGCTTCTTTCATTTGGATTGGCAGTCGTTGTGATAGGTTAATGAGTAATTGACCCATGTTGGCCAATTCAGAAATTATGGGAATCGAGGGAAATGGCAGCTGAGGTCGTGGTTGGGATGAGGAGGCGATGAGCAGTTGTTGAGAGTTCGGTAGAGAGTAGTTGAGGGAGGAGGATGAAGAATCAGTGGGTTCGACAGGGTGAATGGTTGGATGGGGATAATGGGGTCGATGGGTGGTTCCGGTGGGGGAGTGGGAATGACAGTCTGAGATTGTGTTACCTGATCGACGTTTTGTTGTGCAGTATCTTCGGCTGTGGACTCAACTGCCTTAAGCAGCCTTTCGAGCGCTTGTTTAGCCACTTGTTCTTCATCTGCTTGTTGTTCTCCTTCAGACCGTTGCTGTGATTCTTCTTCGGTAGAGGATGTGTCAGCTTCAGTATGATTTACCTATTGTTGCTCCTGGGAAGATTGTGTAGAGGATTCATTTTGCATTGATGTTGTGGTGTCGTGGAATGTTTCCTTGTCCTGTTTTTCTTCTTCTTTGTCGTCATCCTTGTTTCCTTCGGCAGATCCTTGTGCTTCACTCTCAGAAGAACTGATTCTGATCCTCTTTCTGCGGAAGAGTTGGTTTAGCTCTTCTTCATCTTCTTCTTCATCGTCCCACATTTGTACTGATTCTTCATGTCGCAGAACAGGCCCTCTGGGTGGTGGTTGTGTTGCGAGTATTGCCGGAAAGAGGAATGAAAGGATGTGCGGTAGTCTGGATCTCGGCATGCCTCCCTTGTTTACCTGTTTCATAATGGACACGCATTCTCGGTGAATGCGGTGGAAGAAGAAGGATGCGAAGTTTACTGGTTCTTGCACAGCTAATTCTATGGCGGAGTAGAAGGGGTGGGATATTCCATATGTGCATTTCTGTAGGTTGAGAATGGCTACTAAAAACTGGAGGGCTGATCTTTCTGGTTCCGGTCGGAAGAGAATTGCATACTCATTGGATGAATACCTAGGGAATAACTCTACCATTCTAGCGATTGGCAGACTCGGGCCATTTTCCCGACCTTGTGAAGGAAGTCTAAAGGCTTCTGCAAAGGCTTGGAATGTGATAAGTGTATGGGAAGGGAGGGAGGTGATTGGCCAACTCTGCTCTGTGGCAGGTGTTTTGGCGATGGCAGAAATGATTTGGGCGAAGAATGGGTGGGACTCCACTGAATGCCAAGGCAATTCAGCGAAGTTGGAAAGCCCAGGAATGCACAGGAACTATCCTACGTCTGCAGGGAGCCCATCACGGAAGGCGGCGTAGTTAGCCAAAGCTTCCATGGCACGCACAAGGACAGTAAGCACAAGCACACAGAGCATAGGGTAAGCACACAGAGCACAAATCACACAAACACAATAGCGTCTTTCGGCGAAACAGAAAAGGTTAAGTAGATGCGTCTCAGTGGAGAGCAATGAAGGATGATTAATCATCGTGCGGTATTGAAATGATACTTCTTAACTTCGGTGTGCATGGGTGAGTAGCTGGCAAGGGCAGGGCGGCCGTGTACATAATTAGGTATCAAAACACGGATATTTACAGGCTTGTTTTATTAGGCACGCAAAATAAAAAGAAAGAAAAGAAAAGAAAAGTGAATGCCAAAAGACGCGGCCAACTGCAAAACGTTTCAGTGCGGGTTAGACGTGTGTTGATACGGCCGCAGCTTCGAACCGTTAATGACTTTCGGAAGAGGGATTCCGGTCAACGTAGTCAACCGAAAAGTTCTTGGGCCCACTTGTTCAGAAATCCAGTAGGGACCAAAACATCGTAATTTGAATTTGCCAGCAGACTGATTTGACTTTGCATTGTAAAAGAGTACAAGTTGACCCACCATAAAAATTGGAGTCTTTAGATATCGATCATGTGTTCGAGCTTGTCTTAGCTGTACTTCCTGCATAATCAAAAAACTGTGCCATCGATGCTCGTCTAATTCTCTGAGTGTATCCAACCGAAATGACAGTGAGTTTTCCGGTAGCAGTTTCTGAGCGATTGCAACTCGTAAGCTTGGTATAACTATCTCCATTGGTGCTATTGCTTCTAATCCATAAGCTAGTTTGAACGGGTTTAATCCTATTGTTACCTTGTATGTAGTCCGATATGCCGATAATACTGCAGGTAGCAGTTGATCCCATCTTTCCGGTGCTTCTAAAATGCGTTTTCGGAGCATATTCAACAAAGATTTGTTTGTACTCTCAGCCAGGCCATTTGCATGAGGATAATATGGTGAACTAAATTTATGTGTGACCTGAAACGAATGTGTGAGTACTTTCATTAAATTGTTGACAAAATGAGTGCCTTGATCTGTAACAAGTTCCAGTGGTAAACCAAAACGTGGAAAGACATCGGTTAGCAGACACTTTGCTACCGCAACAGCTGTAGCAGATCATAAAGCCCAGGCTTCAGCCCATCTGGTAGCATAATCAGTACATGTCAAAATATAACGGTTGTTACTGAGGATTGCTGGTGGTGTAATAGGTCCAATGAAATCTAGACCCCACTTCTGAAAAGGTTCTAATGGCAAGACAGGTTGTAGAGGGAAAAGATGACGTTGCAGTGGGTGTCCAGATCTTTGACAACTATCACATTGTTTGACAAACTGTGATACATCTCTGTACATAGTAGGCCACCAGAGACCACTTTGCAGAATTTTCCGGTGTGTTAAGTCTACAGCAAAATGGCCACCGGAAGGAATTGAGTGAGCCAAATTAATGACTGAGTTAACTTCATGTGGTGGAATACATCGAAGTAAAATTCAAGTATGATCCACATAGTATAATTCTCCAGCAATCAACCGAAATCGGCGGCTAAAAACTGCAATTTTCCTACGTATTGCCGTAGAAGTCTGAGATGGAAGGCATCCATCAGTGAGAAAGGTCAATATTTGATCATAGTATGTAGATGGCATAGGCGGATCTGTAATTTCTTCATTCGTTGGTTCAGATACATAAATCCCCAGAGTTGTGTCATCTATACCTACTGGAGCTTCACGGGAATCTAAGCGAGAGAGAAAATCTGCTAAGGCATGTGAACTGCCTGGCCGATGAATGACTTCGTAGTCAAACTCCTGTAAAAGCAGAACCCATCGTGCTAATCGACCTCCTAGATGCTGTTGCCGAACCAGATAAACAAGTGCAGCATGATCTACATGAAAAGTAAATTTACGGCCCATCAAATAATGTCTGAATTTCTTGACAGAATATACTAGACCTAGACATTCTCTTTCTGTTACAGAGTAATTCTTTTCAGAAGGGGCTAATCTCTGACTTCCATAGTACACTGGTCTGAACCACTTATCAGTTTGTTGCATTGAAACGCTCCCTATTGCTATATCTGAAGCATCGACAAAGACGTGAAATGGGCGATCCCAGTCAGGAGGTTGTAAGATGGGAACTTGTGTTAATAAACACTTTAAGCGATCAAATGCTATCTGACATTCCTGAGTCCACTCAAACTGTCGAGGAGTCTTAGTGATTAATCTGTTCAGTGGTATTGCCAGATGAGCAAGCCACCGTAAGTGTCAACCATGCCATCTTACTTGGCCCATGAAGCACATTACTTCCTTAGGTGTGGTGGGTTCAGGTGCTTCTAACACAGTTGTGATTTTATCTGGATCCACCTGTATGCCCTGTGCAGATACAATGTGACCGAGTAGCTTGCCACATGAAATCGCAAACACTGATTTGTTTGGGTTCAAGTAGAGTCTGTATTTTCTGCACTTTTCAAAGCAGCACCGTAAATGGAACAGGTGTGCTATCATCTTACCGAAAATTGAAAAATCATCAAGATATACTTGCATAAAAGAGGTAAGGTAAGGAGAAAATATTTCCTACATACACCTTTGGAACGTACTTGGGGCATTTCTCAATCCAAACCACATGACAATACATGCGAAAACACCCCAGTTGGTAATGAAGGCGGTCTTCGGTACATCCTGTTCAGCCATTCTAACTTGATTATATCCACTGTACCCATCTAAAAATGAATACATTTTATGTCCTGCTACTCTATCAAGCATTGTGTCAAGAAAAGGGAGTGGAAATGGATCAGGCACTGTAGCTACGTTCAGTTTGCGGTAATCTACACATATTCGTAACTGCTTATTCTTTTTAGGGACAATAATAATTGGAGAGATCCATTTAGCATGCTCTACTGGTGCAATAAATCCGACTTTGAGTAGCCTATCAAGTTCTGCCTTTACCTGTGATGCATAGTTCGGGTTCATCCGGTAGCTGGGTTGCTTAAGTGGTTTTGCTTCCGGCTTCAGCATGACCCTGTGTTGATAGATGCGCGGGTCCAAACCCTTCATATCTTTGTAATCCCATGCAAATACATCAGAAAATTCACGAAGTAGTTGGATTAGATCTGCTTGAAATAATTCCGGTAAGTTCTGCTTTATCCTAACAGGTCGTGGATTTTCTTCATCACCTAAATTGAAAGTGGTCAGTTGATCTTCTGGAACATAAAATTGTCGAGGCTTCTCTGTATTCTCAGATGGCTTAAAAAGTTATTGTAGACCAGCGTCATCTATGGTAGCTGTTTCTTCTTTCATATGTTTTTCTGTTACAGTCATCACCGTACAAACTAAAGGATTCCAATTATCTACAACAGGTTGTAGATCAACAGTTCCTAGGGAGATCAAGTCAATGTTATTTTTCAGAAACTATTCTTCTTCATCATCTGACAAACCATCTAGCATGTGAACTGGTTCCGCAAAATACGGTCTAGCATGCAACTCGCAAGGTTGTATAGCATCTAATTTTACAACGTATTTACGATTATTATCCTTGAAAGTGAGTTCCTGTGCAGACCAATCTTGTATCACCTTAGCATGCTTCAGCCAAGGTCGGCCGAAAAGGAGGTTGTAATCAAGAGTGGATTCCGGGATGGACTCTTGATTGGTCGGCTATTCTGACAAAAAACTGAACTGGTTCGATTTCGGTCCACCCTAACTTTTTACACAGTGCAGCAGTAGCAATGTTGACTCTAGATCCTCCATCAATTAGTACCTCTATGATTTTATGATTTTTATATCATACCGTAATCAAAGGAACTGAATGATCGACCGTAGAATCAGGTTCCAGTTGCACTGTTGCTGTCGCTGGAATGCAGGGAGGCACAGGACTGAACTGTTGTTGGAATTGCTGTCGAACCCCTGGTACTAGTGCAAGTAATTGGCCCAGAGGAAGAGTAATGGATGCCTTAGATAAAATTTCCCAAGCCTTTTGTGATTGGTTGTATTTCCCACAGATTCTGAAGATGATGCGCCTGCTGAAGATGATGTGCCTGCTGGTGAATCGGAATTCTGTTGTTGTGTTCCTTCTTCGGTTACTGGAGTCTAGGTTACCGGAATAGGATCTAGGAAGACTGGAGGTTCTGCGGTGGTCCATTGACTAGCTTTATCGTACATCCTTTGTTGTTCACGTATGCCTGGTTTAAATATTTCTGCTGCTGGTTGCAGCTGTTTACCGGAGCGGGTCTGAATTACTGCAGCATGCGTTTCCACTGGTGTGATTTGTACCATATTAGGCATTGGATTTTGACGCTCTTTCTTCCTCTGATCATACTCAGCTGCATCCTTACAAAACCTTCTAATGTGACCAAATTCACCACAGAAATGACAGTGCGGTGGTGGTAAATTGGGATTTTCCAGTGGCGGTCCAGTCTGCCAACGGTTTGCATTATAGTTATTATTTCTTTGTCCTCTGAAATTTCGATATCCTTGTTACTGGTTGTTTCTCATTTGCGGAGGCACATAGTGATTGGCTGGCTGCCCTGGTTCTTGTATAATTGCATTGACAGTCGCTGTTCCCTGCACTTTGGCGTTATATGCGCAGTTTTCGATGGTGTGTCCGGTAGTGTTGCAGATAGCACAAAACAACTGATTAAGTGCACAAGTGGCACTAGTATGGCCTGAATTCTTGCATGTAGTGTAGTACATCTGTCTGGTCGGATCTTCGGTGGTATTTTATTTGCTTTTAGCCACTCCAGATCTTCTGTAAATCCTCCAACCTTATTTTCTAGCTGTAGAGCCATTGCAATCACTACATCTATCGTCATAGCTCCTACACAGCGTATGATCATAATCTGTTTAAGTTGCAGGGTCAATCCATTGATAAACCACTGAGTAATAACGTCATCCAGTAGGTTAGCATGTGCTGGTGGTAACTACCTCAAATGAGTCCTGAATAGAGTGGCGTACTCCTGTACTGTTTGATTTATCTTCTGTCTATTGTTTTTACTTAAATTTCGGTTGGATTCTTCTTTAGCCTGAATCTCTACAAAAAGGCATCCCTTACTGCTTCATAGGTGTCGAAATGGTTAATATCATATTCTGTAAGCCATCTAGCTGTTTCGTTGACCAATGTCGATTGGAAAACAATAGCCTTATACGTTGGATCAGGTGGATGGTTGAGTACTGCGTAGCTTATCTCAAATGTGCGTACATGAGTATCCGGGTCATCACCTGGGAATCCACCAAATTTGGTGTACGTTACTCCTGTCGGAGTCGGCCTGGGTAGGCATAGTTGTTGTTGTTGTTCGTTCATCGTGCTGATGGTTGTATGGTGACTATCTCCTGTATCCCGAGGCTGAATATCTGAACTATCGGAATCTGTATCGTCGGACTGTGCACTTTCCGGTTCGATAATCTTGTTCAGTATGCTTCGAATCTCGGTTTCGAACAAGCTACCTTCCTTCTTGATGTCAAATGTAGGGAAGCTTACTCCCAATAGCGGTGATTGGGCTGAAGATTCACCAAGGAACGGTAAACCGTCGCCGGAAAACTGCGATCTTTCATTGATTATTACCGAAATATCACCGGAATGTGTCGAATCTTCGCCAAAACAAGGTGTTTTTTCGCATTCACTAATTTCTTTGGCTAAAGTGTTTCTAGTCGTACACAAATTCGAATCTTTACCCAATGTTGTTAAACTAACTTCAGGCTGCGTCCTGGTAGATTCTGGAGTTACTATATCTTCGACAGACTGTGCCGAAATAGTACCGGAATTTACCAGAGCTGAAACACGTTCCACCGGAATATGACCGGAATCACTACTAACGTTCTTTACTTTCTTGACAACTGGGTTAGAACTAGTTGTACTTCTACCTCTCGGAGTCGTTTTTAGCAAATTAAGTACCCCAGGCTGGCGGTTCTTTGGATACGTTTCACCGGATCGAGTAACCGGCATGTATCATCTTTTGTACTAATCGCGTACTATTACTGTCGTAAAAATTTTACAGTCATGTTTCCACAACAGGTTTGCAACAATCTGATCTGTTGCCACCTTCCCATAGATAAATGGCAATCTTGATAACACTTTCGATAGATAAACGGCAATCTTGATGCCACCTTCCCACAGATAAATGACAATCTTGATGCCACCTTCCCACAGATGGCGCCAGTGTTAAACGCAGTGTTAAACACGGTTGGACGTAGTTGGTTCCTTCTAACTATCAGAAGTGTGTTTAAGGGATTCTTGGGTTCTTGGGAGTGGTAGGGGTCTGTTAGACAGAGGCCGTGTACTTAGTTCCCAAACTTACTGCTCACACTCAGCACTATACTAATGCTGAGAGATCTATCAAAGATTGCCATGCTTAGATATTACCGTCACAGTCTTAGCTCACCACGGGCATCAAATACGCAAGATGCTATGTTGCAGCTACACCTAAACTTACTGGAAATACCAGAACAAGAGTAATCGTTAACCTTTACCTACTGGATCTAGACAGTCAGACAACACCGTAGACACAGAGAACTTTGAGGGTTCAACCACACAGTACTGAAGGCTCAGTGCACAACTTAGCAAGATCCCTACTGCGCTTAACTTTATCGTATGAAGACAGATTAACACAGTACAGATCTGCATACCAAAATGCTATTACAGTTGCTCAGATTTCACTAACCACTGGCAGAACATTCCAAGAAGAGGTAACACACAAGGCGCGTACTAACACCACAACTCAATAGAGATTCACAAACAACTTACTCAAACAATAGTCCACGATCTCTTAGCTGTGAATGGAACTCGCAACCTCAACAGAGATCAATAGGTAGCAAAACACAGATACACACAGTACAATCGGAGTACGCAGAAGTTAGACAACAGCACTACAGTAGTGTTCAGGCAATCCCCCAGACAAACAGTCTGGTGATTCCAGAACAGGTATCGACAGCAGACAAGACAAGAGCGACAGACAAACCAAAGACGAACAAGAAACTTAGAACACTAGAGATTATGCAAAAACAGACACTACAGGTATGATCCGCTCAGTCGCCCAGACAGACAGTGTGGTGATCCATCACGTTCTCGTCTCTACGCGTCTTCTTGATTTATATAACTTTTACAAACTGTTTGTAACTACTTTTTTCACTCGTGCGAACAAGATTCAGTTACATCTTCCCAATTCGGCGGCCGACTAACATGAATCAAGAGGATAGAGCTGAAGTAGAACCAAGAATAAAAGAGCCTGGTAAAAGGTATGGTTTGATTGATGATTGGAAAAATTTAAAAACGTGAAGTTGAGGTCGTAGCTCAAATGAAACAATGACAATCTATAGTTTATGAAAAACCTATTTCTACCTAGCCTTGGGATTTACCTACAACAAGGCAAACTAATATGCCAATACATGCAACTACGGTTAGAGCTAATGTTGCGGTTGCCCCTAAGACTCCGATTGAATTTAAATTGGATATATTGCCTTGTTAAAAAAGAAAAACTTACAAATAAATTCAGAAAAGGAAATGAAAAATATTTCAAAAACTTAAGATTAATTTCACCTAAAGAAAGTATTGAATGTATGATTGAGCTTTCAAAAAGTACTACTTTGATAGAAGAACTGGAGACTGCTCTCCAAGAAGAAATAGAGTCATATTCTATCATTCTTGACTCTATTAAGGAATACGAGCTGATTACTAATTTCCTTTTAGAATATGAAGTTATAATTAATACTAAATATTTAACATTTGAAAAGAAAATTAAACCTATAGCTCATCCATTGCCTAAAGATAGTTATAATATAATTAAACGAGTGTCCAAGGATCCTATTCTTAGAGATCGATCTAATATAGGACATACATTTATGGAAGAGACTATGAAATATATAAATTTTGGAGAAGAATTTCTTTCAGAATTAGAAAAAGATCAATTTTGAAAGATGATCATGCATCATGGAAAGGCATTTTCTTTATTTCCACAAGAAATAAGATGTGATGATCCAAAGCTTGTAGCTCCAATGATCATGTTTACCGTACCACATATTCCATGGAATCTTTGACCAATACCAGTCCCAAAGGCTCATTTACCTGAGCTAATGAGAGTGTTAAAGGAGAAAATTTCCATGAGAATTTTAGAACCATCATCAACACCTTACTCAAATAGGTGGTTCACGATACCTAAAAAGAATGGAAAGCTACACTTTATATAGGATCTGCAACCTGTTAACAAAGTCACTATTAAAAATGTAGGAACAAGTCCCATTGTAGATGCATTTGCGGAGGCATTTGCTCGACACTCCATCTATTCAATGGGAGACTTGTACTTAGGATATGAACAATTTCAATTAGCTATTGAAAGTAGAGATGTAACCATGATGACAAATCCTTTGGGTCTAGTATGTATGTGTACTTTACCACAAGGAGCAAAATTCTGTGGCACACATGATGAATGCTATGAACCTGGTCTTACATGACTTCTTCCCCAAATTGACTGTGCCTTTTTCTGATAATATTCCAATAAAAGGATGTGTGGAAAAGGAAAAAGATGAGATTTTAGATTCATCCGGATGTAGAAAGTTTGTCTCCGACCAAATTTCTGATTCTGAAAGAATCTTTCAAAGGTTCTAGGAGGTTGGACTTACTTTCTCTTTAGAGAAATGCACTTTTGATTTCAACGAAGTTTTGATCATTGGACATTTATGTGGGCATTATGGTTGTAGGCCCTACCCAGAGAAACTTGATGCCATTAGTAGAATTTCAAAGGTGTGTAGCAATGTTAGTGAAGTAAGGAGATTCTTAGGAGCATGTGTCTTTTATGTCATTTGGATTCCTCATTTTGCTCATGTTGCGAACCTGATATATGATCTGTTACAAAAGAAAATGAAATTCTTCTGGATAGAAGAACATAGTAAAACTATGAGGAGACTAAAGCAATTGCTTATCAATGCTCCAATCTTGAAACGAATTGATTATTTAGGAAATAAGCCTATAATCCTAATCATTGATACTAGTCCTATTGGTATAGGGTGGGTCATTAGACAGGATGATGCGAAAGAGCAAAGATATGTAGTTCTCTTTGGAGCAAAAATTTTGCATGATACACAGAGAAATTATCCTCAGATTAAAAGAGAGCTATGGGGATTAGTCACTGCCTTAAAATTAGATAAAGAACATTTTATTGGAGCCAATGTAATTGTTAAAACTGATTGTCTTCCATTAATAGGATTGATTGCTAACTGTTCATCACTTGACATTGCAATGTTAAGATGGATAGCTTTTATTAAATTTATTAATTTAGCTTTTGTCCATATTGCTAAAAAGCATAATATTGTTGTTGATATGCTCTCATGAGCAAAATTTGATGATGACAATGAAGCAATGAATAGAGACATAAACTTGATTAATTATGAGTCATCTACTTTTATGTATGAGCAATTTAGAGATGAGGAATATGAGGGAGAATGGAAAGATAATGGTTATTATCTGAGTACATTTCATCCTATCCCGAACTGGTCAATAAGTCGATTCGAGAACATCAGGAAGAAGTCTTTTAACTTCTTTTTGAAAGATGGATATCTTTGGTGACATGCTAAAGGGAAGGTGAGAAATCCACAAAGAGTGTTAGGATTAAGAGCTTTACAAGTGCAAGTTATGAGGGATATGCATGAAAGCCTATGGGCTGGTCATAAGGGTTTTGTAGCGATTTATGAAAAGATTCAAAAAAGTTATTGGTGACCAAGGATGTATGTAATTGTAAAAGATTTTGTGAATACATGTACTACGTGCTAGTTACATTCCTCAGTCAAACATACAGAGCCTTTACATCTGACCTATCCACCTTATATTCATTACAAGTGGGTAGTCAATCTTGTGACTATGCCTCAAAGCAGTAGTGGTATGAGGTATATAGTGCTTGCACGTGAAGATTTAACTAATCATGTTGCAGGTTGAGCACTTCGATCTAATATTACATATAAGGTATGCTTATTTCTATTAGAGGAAGTATTATCCAGATTTGGATATGTAGAGAAAGTAGTAGTAGATTGAGGTGAGCTAGACACTAGAGACGCAAGAGAGTTCTTTGATCAACATGGGATTCATTTGTCTCTTACGATAGCCTAAACCCTAGAAGCAAATGGAAAGATTGAACGAGGACATCCTTCCACAATAAAGCCGGTCTCGAAAGCATGCCATAGAGATATTGGGCAATGGCCAAAATATCTACCATTTGCTTTATGGGCTGACAGGATGACATACAGAGAACAACTGGTTTTATGCCAGCTGAAGTCATGAATTGTCAAAAGCCAATTTTTCCTATACACACTCAAAAAATAAACTGGATAGATTTAAAATGGGAAGACAGTTTAACACCATAAGATTTATTAGCTTTAAGGATTAAACAATTAAAACAAGGTAATGAGAATTTAAAAGAGGCTACTAAAAACATAAAGGCATCACATTTAAAGAATAAAATTTACTTTGACAACATCGACTTAGGCCATGATCGATAGAGAGTGGGGATTGGGTAATCATTTATGATAGTAATTTTGAAACTGAATACGATGCACGACAAAAATTAACTAAAGGATGGTTTGGTCCATATGTTGTTGTTTTGTGTTTGATACAGGTACATATACTTTACGAGAACTTGACGGGACTCCCTTAAGAGATGTAATTGGAGGTAAAAGAATTAAGCTATTCAAAAGAAGGTCAAGCAATGATTTCAAGTTAGATGAAGACTTCTTGGAGGACGATGATGAAGATGAAGCATGATGACAGTTAAAACAATTCTAATGTTTCTTTTTTTAATATAAAATTTCTTTTTGATGCATTTCATAGTTAGGAATTTACATGTTTTTGGTATAAAAAGAAAATTTTAAAAATATGTAAATAAAGAATTAGAAAACAAATGTAGGGATGTGTATGTGAGTCAAAGGTAAGATTTAGGAAACTTATGATTCTTAAGAGGATAGGAGGGAAAACTTGACTTGCGACTCTTAGTAGAAGTAGATATTTTTTATACAAGTAAGATTCCTTAATCCCTGAAACATTTAGCTAATGAGATCCTAGTCCTGACTATAACATGCTTCTAGATCCTCAGCTCTAAATAGGGGTTAATCCTTTCCCTTTTAACAAAAATGTTGCAAAGAAAAAGAGAAAAAATAAATACATAATGCAATAAATTAATGATTGCTGCGACATGATAAAAAGAAAAATGAGAAGAAGAAAGAAAAACAAAGAAAAACAAGAATAAGGAAAAGTTATCATGTGGTCTCGAAACCACTCCTAAAATGTATTTACAGACTGTATAAGGCAGAGGTCTACTATAGAGGAATTAGTTAGATGTATCTTGTGGCAGATGGCTAAGAGATAAAGGATGGAACACTTATATAAAATGAATATTACTTTGAACAGGGTTAATAGAATGGTAAGTACCATGACTATCTGAATGACTATTATAGGATTTTCTAACTTGTCTTTAAACCTCATGGCATTGAAGGAAATGGTTTCCAATTCAAATTTGCATAATTTTAAAGATTTTCTTTTCTATCAGAATATTTATTTGCATTTAGAAGCATTTTTTCCATATTAATTATAGTCAATTAATCAATTGTTCTTAAAGAATTTGATGCTACGTCCCATGATCTACAGGTTGGCCCATCAGAACGATGTGCAGGTTTGGTGGGGGCAGATGTCAGAACAATTTCATCCTTCAAAATGACATACAGGAAAAGTGAAAATTTCTTGTTTCCAAATTGGTTATCTTTGAACTCTCTCAAACACCTTTGATAAGATTTTTTTATTTGACTAATCTCTCTCTAGTACCTACAGGCAGCAAAATTATGAAGGTGTAAATTCATCAAACCTCATCATATGAATTCTTTATGTTTATGATATTGTATATGCTTGAATGGATATAATTCCTAAGAATAAATATATTTAACGTTGCTATGTATGTGTGAGCATGGGTATCATGGGCATGATTAAGTATGTGCCCATGTGTATGTATGTGCATTAATGTTGGATGCATGGGTAAGAAGGTATTGTGATGTATATGAGGCTATACATTTGTGTTTATGAGATTGCATGTGTATGTTAAAATATGTATGAATCTATGTATGTACAAACATGGTCTTAACCTTATATGCCTAGGATTGTTTGCTCAAATATACTCATGTTTTTATAAATATCTATGCACATTTGTGTTTATGAACATGGATAAGAATGTATATATACCTATGTGTGTAAAAGTGCATGAATACTTAAATACATGAGACATATATACCCTACATCTGCATATGTGCCATTAGGTTTTACCCTAAGTATCTATGTATTTTTGTGATTGTGAGTATGATACCTATTTGTGTTTGCTACCATCGGGTATGGGTATTAGCGTATGCATCTATCTATATATGTATATGAGAATTTAAGTAAGTGTGTTTGTGCTGAGGGATTGAGTGTGTATATGTATGTATAGGTGTGCAAAAGTATATGTAGATAATATAAATGTTCATATGTGTACTTATAGATATTCTATATAAGTATAATTATCAATACCTATAAATTATTATGTGTTCATTTAATGAAATTAAAACTAAAGCAACAATAATAAGAAAATTAATACGTATAACTATTTAAATATGTGTGTGTGTGTGGTCTGCAAAAGATAAAGAATATAAAAAAAAAGTGGGGTGTGCATAAGTGTAGATAAAAAAAGAACATACATATATGGTGTGCATGAGTGCACATAAAAAAGAGTGGTGAATGTGTGTATGCATAAAAGAAAGTGCATGTGTGTGCACAAAGAAGTGGTGTGCATGCGTGTGCATGGAAAAGAATGTGGGCTTCTATATATATCTATGTTGTGTGACTGATTTTCTAATATGTTTTGATGCAGGTACTTCTCTTCCCCCCCTCCTACCATTCTCCATGTGCATACAAAGATGCAAAGCTTTGTAAGAGAGAGAGAGAGAGAGAGAGAGAGAGAGAGAGAGAGAGAGAGAGAGAGAGAGAGAGAGAGAGAGAGAGAGAGAGATTGTAAGACAATTGTTATGCAATATAATAGAGGAGTAGAAGAGAAGATAACAGATATAGGAGAATCTCAATAATTTTCTAGTAATATAAAGTAAAATGATGATGGCATTGTCCACCCCTGCACTCTCAAGGTAGAGCTTAAATGGATATCTAGACAATTCTAGATAGGGAGATAGAAGGTAGAGGTATCCTGGCTCCATTTGATATCTCAGGTAGTGCAAAAGTCATTTATATATAGGATAGTGGGAAACCTTCCATGGACGGCTATACATGGGCAGTAGAGCATGGGCAGTCATCACCCATGTAGCTTCCATACATGAACTAGGTTGGTTAAATTGACCTAACAAATATAAATGATATATGCCTTTGAGAGGGAATATTCTATGGCCCCTCGAACCCCCCAGCCAAGGGGCCACTTGGTCCCCTTCAAACTCCCAATTGGGGTTGCTCAGTGCTACCCGGACCCCATCATTGGGTACCCTGGTAACTCCCTTTCCTTACAATACCTTACATGGTCCAATATGACCTTCATCCAATATGCAAGTTGGGATTCCCATCAATTCGGTAATGCATGCTTGGCTTCTCCTCATAATGGGCACCTTACAAAATGTGCATACAATCATGAGGGGTAGACATTGATCATATACTAACACCCCCCCTCAATGTTTACCAAATGATAAATCAAGTAGGTCTCGGTCCTATGCCCATCTCTTGAAGATGCCTGTTGAGCTGCTCTCTTCCAAGTGCTTTAGTGAATATGTCAGCACAATTTGCCTCTATTGGGCAATATTCTAGCTCCACAATTTCATCTTCAATTAGCTCACACACATAATGGTATTGTACTTATATATGCTTGGTGCAAGCATGGAATACTACGTTCTTTGCAATGTCCATACATCTTTGATTATCACACTTGATTACAGCTGCGATATTTGATGGAAAGCCTAGATTTGCAAGAAGTCTCCTTAACCACACTGCCTCACAAGAAGCAAAAGAAGCTGCTTTGTACTCTGCTTTAGTGGAGGAGAGTGTGAGAGTTGGCTGCTTCCTACTTACCCAAGAAAATATTTCTGAACCAAGTGAGGAATAATATCCAAAAATTGATTTTCTACAATCACAATTGCCAGCCCAATGCGAATCACAATATCCTTGAAGTGTATCACCTATGGTATAAAAGATACCAAAATCCAAGGTTCCTACAATGTACCTTAGAATTTGCATTCCTGCATTCCAGTGACTCTCCTTAAATTTGTTGGAAAACCTACTTAACACTCCTATCGCATAGAAAATGTTTGGTCTAGTGTTGCACAAAAAAATAAGACTTCCAACAAGCTTCCTATACTTCTTAGCATCTACATCAGGCATGTTATCATCCATAGATAGCTTAAGATTTACCTCCATAAGTGTGCTAGTTTGATTGCAGTCCATCATTCCAAATGCCTTGAGAATTGCTTTGGCATATTTTTGTTGTGAGATGAAAATCCCATCCTTTCTTTGCCATACTTCAATTCCTAGACAAAAATGGAGTGGACCTAAGTCTGTCATTTCAAACTCAGTTCCCAAGCTGATCCGAGCTTGATTGCTGAGTTCGTGATGATCTCCTATAATGATCAAATCTACATATACAATCACGACAACTAGCTTGCTATCCCTTTTTGTTACATACAAGTTAGCATCAAAAGTACTTCTTTCAACACCCATATTTTTGAAAAAACTATCTATTCGTTGGTATCAAGCTCATGGTGCTTGCTTAAGTCCATAAAAAGCTCTCTTCAAACATCAAAATTTATTTTTTCAATTGGATACCTCAAAACCTGGTCATTGAGATACATATACCTCCTCCTTGAGGTGACCATTCAAAACTGCAGATCTGACATCCATCTGGAAAATAGGCCAGGACTTTTTTGCAACTACTACAAGTACCGTACGAAGAGTTGTCTTGTGTGATGTTGGTGCAAAAGTTTCTTGAACATCAAATCCTTCGATTTGTGAAAAACCATGTGTAACTAGTCTTGCATTATACTTTTCTACTATACCATCTGCTTTATACTTAGCTTTCCAAATCCATTTAGTACCTATTACCTTCTTCTTTGGTCGCAAGTCGACTAAATCTCATGTATCATTTTTTAATATACTTCATACTCAGACTGCATTGCCACTCTCCATCTTGGATCATCAAGGGTGTCTTTCATGGCGTTAGGTTCCTTTATCGAGCCCATGATATCTGCCATTAGAGCCATGTTAACAATTTGTTAGGAGGCTCTTCTTTGCTCCTCTATTCTCTTTGATCTTCGTAATCCATCCAAGGATGATTCTAGTACATCTAAGTGTGGATTGCGATCATCAAAGAGCTATTGTGCCCACTTCGGTAGTGGCTTATGCTGTGCAACTACAACTGGTTGGCTTTTTACTGAGGAAATTTCACCATCACATGCTTCCTCATTCTCAACTTCAACCTGTCTTTTGATAGGCACAAGGTGAGATATTTCTCCGTTTGATGAGATAGTAGATTACCTTTATCTTCTACTAAGTGTGATCATTCATCAAACACCACATCTTGGCTGACAAAAATCTTCCTTCCCTCAGGATCCCACAATCTATATGCTTTAGACTCTTCACTATATCCTAGGAGGACACACTTTTTGTTTTTTGAATCCAACTTTGATCTTGTTGAATAAAAAACATGTGCATAACAGAAGCAACCAAAAATTCTAAAATGAAAAACTAAAGTCTTTTTAACAGAATATGCTTCTTGAGGAGTCATATTCTTCAGTGCCTTTGTGTAGCTTTGATTGAGGATGTAGACTACTATATTGACTGCTTTTGCCCAAAATGAATCAGGCATGTCTTGAGCCTTTAACATACAACGAGCCATTTCAAATATTGTCCTGTTCCTATGCTCAACAATGCCATTTTGTTGAGGTGTATGAGCTATGGTAAGTTGCCTTTTCACACCATGCTCCTAATAGTAGTTATTGAATTCTATTGACAAGAATTCACCTCCTCTATTTGTTCTAAATTTCTTCAATTTCTTTCTTGATTCATTCTCCACATACTTATGCCACGTTTTAAATTTTTCAAAAGCATCAACCTTCTCACGAATGAAATAAACCCATACCTTTCTACTATAATTGTCAACTAACAACAAAAAGTAGAAAGTTCCTCCTAAAGCAGGTGTAGAAATTTTACTGCAAAGATCAACATGTACCAACTCTATAGAAGCTTGAGATCGATTGCTGGCCTTTTGAGGAAATGCCTTTCATTGTTTCTTGCCCATCATGCAAGCTTCACAAGGTTCCTACAACTATGAAAATGAAGGCAAATGAGAAACCATCACTATTCTTTGCATCTCCTTCAAAAATGCAAATCCGAGATGCCCAAATCCTTGGTGCCATAACCTCCTTACATCTTTATCTTCTATAGCAATTAACTCATACCAGTTATTACATCTTATGCCCTTACCTACTACATTACCTGATGAATCCATGATTTATGCACCACTCTTATTGAAGTGAACTTCGAGTCCATGATCTCTTATTGCAGAAACTAACAAAAAATTTCTTCTAAGTGTAGGTACATAGAGAACATCATATAAAGTTTTCTCAACACTTGGAGAAGTGATAAAAGAGATGGTTCGAGTTCCTTCGGCTGGACACTTGGAGTCATTTCCCACCACTACATTTATGGATTCCCATAGAGGCACTAGGGAAGTATACCAATCCTTTTTACTGGTCATATGGCGAGAAGCTCCACTATCTAAAATACATGGTTTATCAACACGAGATAGAGCGGATGAGTATACCTCTTCAATAGCTACCCATAGTTCGAGCTCTGTGTTGTTTGCAGACTCTTTGTTCTTTGAAGATGATTTTACATTCCCATTTCGTTCATCGGCTTGTTTCTTTCTGCCATCCTTGATGGCATGGCCTTTCCTTTTACAATAGAAGTAACTTCCTGTGAACTTTTTCTTCTTTGACTTCTTCATTGATCCATCAAAAGAGCCTTTACCTTTTGCATTTTCTAAGAATGCAACATCGCTTGTACTTTGCCGATTCTTTAACCGCATCTCCTCTTCTAAAAGCATAGCACAAAACTCTTCAAATGTAAGGGGAGTTGGTCTTAATTAAGTGTTAAGGGATCTTACTAATCCATCATATTTTTCTCAAAGAACATGCACACATCTTTGAGCGAGCTCTTCTTGTGTTATAACAACACCAACTGCAGCCAGTTGATCTTGAAGTTGCTTTATCTGTTTGATAAAACCTTCAGCCTTTTCAAAATCAGAATGCTTCTCATTTGCCAACTGATTTTCTAAATTCTGAATCCCTGTGTGGTTCTTGGTCTCATATTTATGAGCCAATATTCCCCAAGCCTAATGCGCTTTAGTAGTATGTTGAACTAAAGTAAGCACAGAATACTTACACTAGTGACAATTGCACATAGTGCATCAACATTCCACCTCTTCCAAGCTCGTAGTAGATCTGGATTTGGCTGAATCATCAATCTTGAATTTGTTGGATCTTCAACTGGTACATGCTCTCGATCCAATTCCATTGGTCCCATGAAAATGTCAAGTAATTCATAGGAGTCCAAAATTGTAGAAATTTTGAACTTCTAGAGTGTATGGTTGGTTCCATCCATCTTCCCTTTAGTGAATGCAGGTGAACGAATTCGAATAGATGTAGCATTAACATTAGCTGGAGCACCAAGATTGGTGTTTGAGGATGAAGCCATCATGTAACCACTCTAAAGATCTACTAATACTCTAGTCTGCTAGGAGGCTGAAATAGTAATACTTCTCAAGCTATTCGAACCTTATGTCTCTGATACCATGTAAGACAATAGTTATGCAATATAACGTAGGAGCAATAGAGAAGATAATAGATATGAAAGAATCTTAAAAATTTTCTACTAATAGCAAGTACAAAGATGATGGCGTTGTCCACCCGTGCGCACTCAAGGTAGAGCTTAAATGGAGATCTAGACAACTCTAGATAGGGAGATACAAGGTAGAGGTATCCTAGCTCGATTCGATATCTCAAGTAGTGTAGAAGTCATGTATATATAGGATAGTGGGAAACCTTCCATGGACGGTTATGGGCGATAGAGCATGGGCGGCCACCACCCGCATAATTTCCATACACGGCTTAGCTCCATTAAATCGACCTAACAAATATGAATGATTTTTTACTTCGCGTAGTTACCATACACGCTCCCTTGGACCCCCCCAGCCGAGGCTGCTCATCGCTGCACCGGACCCCACAATTGGGGACCCTCGTAACTCCCTTTCCTTACAATACCTTACATGGTCCAATATGACCTTCATCCAACATGCAAGTTTGGATTCCCATCAATCGGGTAATCCATGCTTGGCTTCTTGTCATAATGGGGGCCTTACAAAATGTGCATACAATCATGAGGGGTAGACATTGATCATATAGTAACAGAGAGAACAGAGAGAGATGATGTCTATGTGTTAGTCTATGTAGTTAACACTGTTGGATCCTAACCTTGAACTGTATGTTTGGTCTCTGAATATAGATATGAAGTGCGTTATAGCGTGAGAATTGGAAAATTCTTGTTCCCAGGCATATTTTGTTTATATATGTGCATCGAGGCTGTTGCATGTAAGCAAGAAGCATTTAAGCAATGGTGACTTCGTGGTAGGGCCCAAGCTCTTCTGCTTCATGGAGATGTTCTTTCCCGAGATCATAATATCAAGAGAGAAGAAGGTTTCATTGTGTTAGAGTCTTAGTATGCTATCAGCAATGCTTACCTCCATATAACAAAGAACACTTTCTTGAAAACTATTTTGCTGGAATAACGACGATTTGTAGAGTCAATGTTGGTGCAGCGCTTATTGCGGAATTCGCTTACACCACAGAAACTAAGCTAGAGTGATATTAGAACACCTCTATAATCATCAGTAGCTTAGCAAACTTTCTGAAACTGAGAACTTATAACTGTATTTAGTGAACACCAAAAATTCACTTTACAGAAAACTTCTTGTTTCTTTCAAGCTTCAATTCTGAACTGACTTACTTCAGTCTTTACACTACTGTATTAGCTTACAGTTAAACAATCTTTGTGTCACTTAACTTTGTCAAAACTGTGTTTTGAACTCACCAAAAATTCCACCAGAACTTCACCGGACTGTCACCGGAGTTTCACCGTAATTGTACCGGAATACTACCGGAATCAGCTACAATTCTGTTTGTAATTACTTCAAACGTGTATACATGAAGTAAGTAAGTGATACCTGAACTTCCTTCATTGAATGAACTCTATCTGAAGTTTAAGAAAAAACTTCATCAGTTCTGGATGCCTCTTTCCGGTCAGACTTTGTAACTGTGTGTACATATCCATTTCACCGAAATCTTTGATCAGTTTATAGTTGAGACTTATAGCTACAAGATAAGATATATCTCATACAAAACTTTACACTATACTTCGAGATCTAGCTCATAGAAGTACCGGAAAACCTTTACTGAGAAAACTTTAACTGTTAACTAACTTTTCACCGTAACATGAAAATTCTCAGATTTCTTCACATAAGAAGAATGCGCTCAGCTTCCACATGAACATGTGTTTTCTATTAGAGAAGATGTGTACAAAAATTGACTTGGCCTCACTTTTCTCATAGTCATGAGAACTCTCCTATAATGAGTAGTTTCTCCTTACCATCTCTCTCAGATGAACACTCGACATTTCAGGTTCTATTATTCATCTCTACATACGTGATCTCTGGCATCTTCTACTCTATGCTATTCTCTATTTCATATGCGCACTTTACTACTCTCTCACTTTCCACTACATTCCGGTTCTATGCTCTCTCTTATATACATTTTGATCCGGTTTCAACAGACTCTAATTCTGGAAGTTTCTACGCTGTATATTACAATCGTGAATTTGTCCCTTCACTAAGGCTTTGGTTTTCTGAACACTTTGTTTCTAATTTCCTTCATCTTCATGTGGTTATGCATAATTAGTGAGTGAATCTCCAACAGCTCCCCCTCAATCACTAATTTGTATCTTCCAGTCTTCATATATCCTTCTTTTCTTTTATACTTGCCATTTCTTTGAATCTGCTTGTCTTTACTCCATCCAAGATCTTTGTCAAAATATCTGCAATCTGATCTTTTGTAGGAGTGAATACCAATTCAATCTCCTTCTCCATTACCTTTTCCCTCAAGAAATGATATTGAATCTCTATGTGTTTTGTTCTTGCATGAAATACTAGATTTGCTGCAAGATACAACAAGCTCATATTGTCTCCATGTATGATAGGTATAGCTTGATCAATACGCATGCTTTTGAACAAGGTCTGCATCCATAGCACTTCTTTAGCTGCTTCCACAAGTCCTTTATATTCTACTTCTGTTGAGGATAAAGCTACTGTGTGTTGCTTCTTTGAACACCAGCTTACAAGCTTATCTCCTAGGTATATCATATACCCATGTGTTGATCTTCTGTCATCTTGACTTCCTGCCCAGTCTGAGTCACTATATGCTCTCAGCTTTATATCTGACGTATAAGGATAATATAATCCTTCCTTTATAGTTCTTTTAATATATCTAAGAACTCTTTGTCCTGCAACCCAATGTTGATCCTTCGGACAATGCATAAACTGTGAAAGAACTCCCACTGCATAACTGAGATCTGGTCTTGTTAGTGTAGCATAAATTAAGCTTCCCACTAATGACTGATACTTTCTCATATCTTTAAACTCTGCACCACCATATTTTTTGAGTTTATGATTTACTTCAAGCGGTGTTGAAGCTTCTATGCAATTCTCCATATTAAACTTCTTCAATAAGTTTAGGAGATACCTTTCTTGCGAAACATATACACCATGATCTGTATATGTAACTTCCATTCCAAGAAATTATGATAACTTTCCTAGATCACTAATCTTGAACTCTTTTTTAAGCAGTCTCTTTACCTCTTTGATTCCTTCATCTGAGGTTCCTGTGATTATTATGTCATCTACATAAATACAAATGTAGATCATACCTTCATCTGTTCTCTTAACGAGTAGACTTGCATCAGCCTTCGAGCTTTGGTATCCAAGGTCATTGAGATACTTCACAAGTCTATAATTCCAAGCTCTTGGAGCTTGCTTCAGTCCATAGAGAGCTCTTCTTAACTTGCAAACATATTCTAGGTAACTAGAACTTACAAACCCTTCAGGTTGTTCCATGTAGACTTCATCTAATATATATCCATTCAGAAATGCATTCTTTATATCCAGCTGACTTAGCTTCCATCCTTTTGATGCTGCTATAGCAATCAATGTCCTTATGGTTGACATCTTTGCCACCGGACTAAATGTCTCATCATAATCTATGACATATGTCTGAGCATAGCCTTTGACTACCAGTCTAGCTTTGTATCTGGCTATCCTTCCATCTGCTAGTTTCTTGACTTTGTAAAACCATTTATTTCCAATCACTTTCTTACCATTTGGTTTTGGAACAAGTTCCGAAGTCTTGTTCTCCTCAAGAGCATTGAACTCTTCTTTCATCGCTTCTTCCCAATTTTTCTTACCTTTTGCTTCACCGTAACTCTGAGGTTCTTCATCTCCCTTTACTAAGTAAGCATAGTTTTTATGAGTCAAATATGAAGTATCATAGGAATACCTTGTTGGTTGTTTTCTCACTGAGTCTGTTTGACCTTCTTGGTTCAAACTCTTCATGTGTATCTGAATACACATCTTCATCAAATCTTGAATCATCTTCGTTTCTTATACCTGATCCGATCCTCGATGTACTTGACTGCATATGATCTTCATCTCCATTTACCTGCATATGTGATTTACCTTTTTCATTTCTTCTTATCTCTTCTTCAAGTGTTTCAACACTATGCTCTTTATCTGTATACCAACTCTTTCCTTCATGAAACGTCGCATCTCTGGAAACAATAAATTGTTTAGTTAGAGAACTCCATAACCTATAACCCATCTGTTTTTCATCATATCCAATGAACACATATTTTTCAGCTTTTGGTTCAAGCTTATGTCTCAACTGTGATGGTACATAAGCATAAGCAACTGATCCAAATACTTTGGAATGATCAAGTGTTGGTTTCTTGCCCCACCAAGCTTCATAAGGGGTCATCCCATTTAAAGCTGTACATGGTAATCTGTTTACCAGGTATGTTGCTATATTTACAGCCTCAACCCAAAGATAGTTTGGACAATTCTTCTCCTTTAGCATTGCTCGTGCAAACTCAACTAGAGTTCGGTTTCTTCTTTCTGCTACTCCATTTTGTTGCGGTGTATACCTGCAAGTTATTTCTCTTTTGATTCCTGCATTCCACAGATAATCATTGAACTCTCGAGAAAAATATTCTCCTCCTCCATCAGACCTTAGTCTTTTGAGTTTCTGTCCTGTAAGCCTTTCAACATATGCATGAAAATGTCTGAAAGCTCCAAACACTTCTGATTTCTCTTTCAAAACATAAAGAGTTATCCATCTTGTTGCATCATCAATAAACAGAACATAATACCTCGATCCGCTGATAGATCCTTCTTTTGTTGGTCCCCATACATCTATATGTATGAGCTCTAGCACACCATCATGTTTGTAACCATTTTTCTGAAATGGTAACCTGTGGGCTTTTCCCACCTGACAGGCTTCACATTTGTGAATCATATGTTGGTTCTTCATATTTGGTAATCCTCTCACAGATTGTTTCTCCACCATAGCTTTGATTCCCTTTTCATTAAAATGTCCTAACCTCTTATGCCAGAGGTCTAGTTCTGTAAATACCTCATCACCATGTGTGATCAAGGCTTGACAAACATTCCCTTGTACTTTCAGAGTAAAAAGTCTACCTTCCTTTTTACCATCGACAATCTGTTTGTATCCTTTCTCTGGATCTTCAACAAATACTCCTTCATTCGTAAACGTGACTTGAAAACCTTTTTCTACTATATGATCCACACTGATCAGATTCTTTGGGATTGTTGGAACATACAAAACATTTGTTAGTAGGTCAGCTCCATTCTTACACTTTACCTTTCCAATTGACCTTACATTATGTTTTGTGTTATCACCTGTCTGTAATGAAATGCCTCCTTCTAATTTTGATAATAATTCTATATTTCCTGACAAATGATTTGAACAACCAAAGTCAATATAGAATACCTTGAGCTCTTCATTCTTTGACACACTTATCGAGTTCATCATCAACGTCATATGATCATCATTCTGCGTATCATTCGCATAGTTGTAGTAGGTAGTGTTGTGAGGCTGATTCTGTCCCCAACTTCTTGCTCCACCTCTACCATATCTGCCTCTTTGGCTTTGTCTTCCTCTTTGATATCTTCTGCTTCTGCCTCTACTGTTATTGTTCTGATTCTGGTTTGATCCTTGTGAATTATGCCATCAATCATGAGCCAAGTGATTGCTTAATCCATAGATCCAGCAAGCTTTCTTGTTATTAGTCTGACTACTTCTTCCTTTACCTCTTTTCTTGATGTTACCTCTTCCTCTTGCAAAATCTGCTTGAGCATTCACTTCTTCTTCATCTTTTTCTTTACCTTTAGCACCTTTCTTCTTATTCTTTGCATACATAGCCGAACTATGTCCTTTATCTCCGTCTGTCTTCAAATCTTGCTCAAACGTTAGCATTAGTCCAAGAAACTGATTTAAATCTGGTACAAAATGATTTAAAGACAGTTCAGTTGAGAGTACGAAAGGTTTCCACCTTTCATCTCCTCTCAAACCTGTAAGCACTTGCGCTATTTACCTGTGGTCTTCGATATCTTCACCAATCGATCCAAGACTATCTGCCAAGTCCTTCATCTTAGTGACATAATCACTAATGTTTTGACTTTGCTTTTTCTTGAACGTTGTGAACTCCGACCATAAGCTAGCCTTTCTAGCCTTTGTAGTATTTTGGAAGTGATCTTCCAACGCTCTCCATATATCTTTTGCTTTCTCCAGACCTCTAATATGTGGTAGTAGATGATCTGTAACAATATTATAGATATATGCTCTTGCCGTTGCATCTTTCTTCTACCATAACTTTAAAGCTTCTAATTCTTCTTTCTTCGGTTGACTATCATCTTCGAAAGTCGGCTTCTTTTCTTCTTCTGTCACATATTTCATTAACTCTTTACTCATAAGTAGAGCTTCCATTCGCATTACCCATGCGGGATAGTTATCTCTATCCAATTTATCAATTGAGATATGATCTGCCATGATCTTCTTGTTTCTGTTACTTTCGATGAGTGTAACGTTAAAGAATTTTACCTTTTGTAAACCTTTACCCTTGAGAATGACTTCGGAATGTTTTTTGATGCCGTTTGCTATCGATCTCTTGAGCATTCACCTTTCTTTATGAGGATTCTTCAAATTCTCTCTCCGTTTCTTCTTCTGAGAAACCTTTTCTGCTCTTTAGAACCTTTTCTGTTCTGGTACCATTTGTGGATCTTACCACTCTGATATCACTGTTGATTAACTTGCTCTAATACCACTGTTGGTGCAGCGCTTATTGCGGAATTTGCTTACACCACACAAACTAACCTAGAGTGATGTTAGAACACCTCTATAATCATCAGTAGCCCAGCAAACTTTCTAAAACTGAGAACTTATAACTGTATTTAGTGAACACCGAAAATTCACTTTATAGAAAACTTCTCGTTTCTTTCAAGCTTCAATTCTGAACTGATTTACTTCAGTCTTTACACTAGTGTATTAGCTTATAGTTAAACAATCTTTGCGTCACTTAACTTTTTCAAAACTGTGTTTTGAACTCACCAAAAATTCCACCAGAACTTCACCAGACTCTCACCGAAATTTCACCGTAATTGTACCGGAATACTACCGGAATCAACTGCAATTCTGTTTGTAATTACTTCAAATGTGTGTACATGAAGTAAGTAAGTGATACCTGACCTTCATTCACTGAATGAAATCTATCTGAAGTTTAAGAAAAACTTCATCAGTTCTGGATGCCTCTTTCCGGTCAGACTTTGTACTGTGTGTACATATCCATTTCACCAAAATCTTTGATCAGTTTATAGTTGAGACTTATAGCTACAAGATAAGCTATATCTCATACAAAACTTTACACTGTACTTTGAGATCTAGCTCATAGAAGTACCGGAAAACCTTTACTGAGAAAACTTTAATTGTTAACTAACTTTTCACCGTAACATGAAAATTCTCAGATTTCTTCACATAAGAAGAATGCACTCAACTTCCACATGAACATGTGTTTTCTATTAGAGAAGATGTGTACAAAAATTGACTCGGCCTCACTTTGCTCATAGTCATGAGAACTCTCCTATACTGAGTAGTTTCTCCTTACCATCTCTCTCAGATGAACACCCGACATTTCAGGTTCTATTATTCATCTCTACATACGCGATCTTTGGCGTCTTCTACTCTATGCTATTCTCTATTTCATATGCACACTTTACTGCTCTTTAACTTTCCACTACATTCTGGTTCTATGCTCTCTCTTATATACATTTTGATCCGGTTTCAACAGACTCTAATTCTGGAAGTTTCTACGCTGTATATTACAATCGTGAATTTGTTCCTTCACTAAGGCTTTGGTTTTCTGAACACTTTGTTTCTATTTTCCTTCGTCTTCATGTCGTTATGCATAATTAGTGAGTGAATCTCCAACAGTCAAGTCTTTTGCACATCACAGATATTTTCAATGATTTTGTGATGATTAGGGTTCAGAATCCAGATGTGGCTATTGCTCCTGATTAGATCAATATAAAAAGTTTTCATCCCTAGGTGTCCATCTAACACCTGACCTCACTCTCAAAGGTTCCCTATATACAAATATATATTATGTACCATTATGTCTGCTCGATGTCATCATCCCTAAGTTAGGACCTACCACTTCTGACCTATTTCCATCAACTAATCATTCTAGTCTCCCTCCTGCTGCCCTGCATCTTATGAATTCCTTCAATTAGAAGCATTCGCTAGTAGAGGCATGAATGTTGCCAGAATAAGCATGTGCTATGGGACAAAAGAGTGGCATCGCAAGGTTATTAGAAGCATATGCAAGCCACAAGAAAGAGTGAGAGTTTTTGGTTTTCTTCAAGCCTAGTGATGCTAAAAACATTTAGAGGATTTGATCTTTGTGATTGATTGTTTAGTGTGTTGTCAGAGAAGGAAGTGGGTGAATAGGAAGAGTCGACACGGGGTTAGATCAGGCCCCTGTTTGTGCACCATTCCCACTTCTGACGAGCGGCGTCTGTGCACTGGGCACCTTGCCCTCTCTCTGGTGTGGCGATCGTTGCAAGGCCCCTACCCTCTCAGAAGAGACGAGCGAGCATGCATACACATAAGATTGTAGGCATTGGAAAGAAGAAACAAATCAGATACAACACTGAAACACGGAAGTCACCGGATCGGTATGCAGACAATGCTCAATGATACAATGTAAATGCCACCGAAGTCATCCAATAAAATCTGAGTGATATAATGATCCCCATTACATTGCAGGTTAGTGATACAGAAATTCGCTACAGTGCGGATGGGTGAATACAAATATACCACCGCTATAGTGTAGATCGGCCAAATATAAGGTAGGCCTTCTGTTACAATGCGCAAAGTGAAGTATTTTGATGATGTTGCACCACAGTGCGCTCTCTTTCTTGAGAGCTCCACGATGATATGCTCGAAGTAGAAAACTGAGCTCCTAACATTGCACACAGTACTCCGCACAGAGGCTGCAGAATATGCAGAAAACACAGTACACAGGGAGCACGAAGATAGAGTTCTTAGGTCTTACAAAATGCAGTCAAACTTACAGTCCATGACTGACCTATATGTTTTATTAAAGAACATATACAAAGAAGTGTCCAGTGGCCATTTGGCCTTTCACATGGACACTAACGATAACAATCTCCCACTAAAGGCCAACATGGCCAAAATAACTATGGGAGAAAAATAAAGAATGATAAGGAATACCTGCGTGTAAGTATACAAACTATACCTCCCACCTGATGGGCATATTTACAAAGTATACAAGTGACTGTGTAAGACCAAGAATTAAGTAATCCCCATCAAGTGACAATAGTCTCGAAAGCTATCCTGTGGTAGAGCTTTAGTCAGAACATATGCAGCATTATCTCGAGTGTGAACCTTCTCAAGAATAATGCGCTCAGTGGCTAAGCAATCTCTAATGAAGTGATACCTCACCTCAATGTGCTTGGTCTTTGCATGATAGACCGGATTCCTAGCGAAAGTTATGGTACTTTGACTATCACTGAGCAAGCGAGGTACATGCTGAGGTAAACCCATATCACAAGCAAGATGAGAAAGCCACAATGCTCCCTTACATGCCTCACTTGCTACAACATATTCTGCTTTTGTGGTGGAAAGAGCTGTACATTCTTGAAGACGAGATCTCCAAGAGATAGCACCTCCAGCAAAATGGAACATGTACCTTGATGTAGACTTATGATTGTCTACACAACCAGCATAGTCAGAATCTGTGTAACCAATAATGGATGCTTTCCCTCTACCTAAGCATAAACACTTGTCCTTAGTGCCACTCAGATATCTCAAAATCATCTTGATCGCTTCCCAATGTTTCTTGCTAGGATTAGACATATATCTTCTCACAACTCCCACTGCAAATGCAATGTCTGGTCTCCTAGCTACCATAGCGTACATGAGACTACCAACAACACACAGATAGGGAATTTTGGTCATAAATTCCTTTTCCTCATCTGATTTGGGGCAATCATCCTTGCTCAATTTCACATATGTGGGTAAAGGTGTACTCAATGCCTTTCCACCCTGCATGTTGAACCTGTGAAGTACTTTGGATATATACTCACTTTGAGACAAGTATATGCATCTTTTACTCCTATCACAAGTAATGCACATGCTAAGAATATGTTTGGCATCCCCCAAGTCCTTCATATCAAATGTTTGACTCAACTTCTTTTTGAGAATTGACAAGTCATAAGAGGACTTCCCAACAATCAACATATCATCGACATAAAGTATCAGACATATCAAGCTGCCATCTAAGCATCTACTTGTGTAGAGACAATGATCCTCATTGCTTTGAGAATAGCCTTGAGAATTCATAAAAGCATCAAACTTTTGGTACCATTATCTAGGGGATTGTTTAAGTCCATACAAGCTCTTCTTGAGCTTACAAACTAGACATTCCTTGCCAGGAACTACATAACCCTCTAGTTGTTCTATATAGATCTCATCTGTAAGATCTCCATGCAAGAAAGCAGTTTTCACATCCATTTGGACTTACTCTAAGTCCTCCATTGCAACGAATCCAAGCAACATGCATAGGGTAGTCATCTTGATCAAAGGAGAGAAGGTTTCCTCAAAATCAACACCATGTTGTTGCTTAAAACCCTTTGCAACAAATCGTGCTTTATACTTTGGAGAAGCGCTATCTGATGTGAATTTTAACTTATATACCCATTTTACATGGTAAAGCTTTCCTACCATTTGGCAAAGGTACTAAATACCAAGTACCATTCTTGTGAATAGAATCCAACTCACTCTTCATGGCACGCTCGCACTTGACATGATCCTCTGTCTGCATAGCCTCTTTGTAGCAAGAAGGCTCACCGGCATCTGTTAGCATAACAAAATCTAAACATGGAACATATCTATCAGGTGGATGTGAGACACGTGCAGAACGTCTCAATGGTTGTTGAACAGGAGCATGTGCAGACTGATCTAAATGGACATTCTCTTGAACATCCCTATGTGCATCATTTTTATGCATGCTAACTGGAGGACTAGTATCCTCAAACACCACTCTTCTCACTTCAACCTTCTTAATGGGCTGTTTATGCATCTTAGACTCATTGAAAATGACATCAGTACTTCTGATCACTATCCGTGTTTTAGGATCCCATAAGCGATATCCAAATTGTCCTTCTCGACCATATAAAGAAAATTGCATTTCTTTGACTTATGGTGTAACTTTTGTGTAAGATTCTTGGGTATATAAACATATGCTTCACACCCAAAAACTCGAAGATGATCATAATATGGTGGCTTTCCTCCCCACAGCTCTTGTGCCACTTTTAGACCTTTGGCAGTACTAGGTGAAATATTAATCACATGAACTACAGTCAATACTGCTTCTGCCCAAAAGCCTTGTGAGAGGTTTGCGTGATGCAACATAGAGACTACTCTATCTTGAATAGTTCTATTCATCCTCTCAGCTACACCATTTTGTACTGGGGTATAAGGAGCTATAAAATCTCTAGGAATCCCTCTAGATTGACAGAAAAGGCTGAGTTCATGTGAGGTCTACTCACCCCCATTATCTACACGTAAAGCGTTAATCTTAGTTCCTTTTTCAGTCTCAACTGAAGCAAGCCATTTTCTGAAAGTAGGGAATACCTCATCCTTCGATTTGATAGGATATACCTAGACTTTTCTAGTAGCATCATCTATGAAAGTGACAAAGTAAAGAGAACCACGTAAGGACCTCATCCTTCGATTTGATAGGATATACCTAGACTTTTCTAGTAGCATCATCTATGAAAGTGACAAAGTACAGATGTGTGTGGGCAAGACCACACACATCTGTATGGAGGAGATCTAAAGGCTGAATTGAAGAGTCAATGTGCGTCCTATGCACATTTTTGGTTTGCTATCCATATTGAGAATGCTCACAAAATGAAAAATCAGACAAAGATAACACATGTAAGTAACCAGAATGAGAAAGATTTTCCATTCCACTACGACATATATGTCCTAAAAAACCATGCCAAATACAAGCCATAGGCTGTTTAGTAATAGCTAACAAGTATTCTTTCTGTGATACAAATAAAGGATAAATTGAGCCAACTTTGCTTCCTTTTGCAATAAACATATTGCCCTTTGATATACGAAAGGATTGAGCATAGAAGACTACCTTGTAACCAAGGTCATCAAGTTGACCAACTGACATCAAACTACATGATAACTGAGGTACATGGCTTACATTATGCATAATAAATTTTGAACCATCAATGAATTGCACAACCACATCCCCAATCCCCACAGTGTCACACTAGTAAGAATCACCAAGTCTCATGGTACCAAGAGACTTTGTTGCATAATTAGAGAACCATTCTTTGTGTGGTGTCACATGGAAAGAAGCACCAGAATCTAGCAGCCAGGTATGGGAAAGAGAATCAACCATAAGTGCCTCAGTTGCCACAGTACTATCAAGTGTCAGCATGTCAGCATCATTAGAAATAGCATTGATTTCTTCAATCTTCACAATCGAAGTAGATGGTGCAGGTAACTATTTAACATGCCCATCAACATTCTGTCCTTTACCTTTAGCATTCTTTAATGCATAACAATCTTTCTTCATATGTCCTTTCTTATGAAAATAATGGCATTCCATATCCCTCTTCCTTGATTTACTTCTACTCTTATTCCGTTGACCATTCTTTTCCTTGTTCTTGCTCTTGCCACATTGCTGATTCTTTCCTTGGCAATAGTCACGAACATTATATGCATCTCCACTCTGAGTGCCGACCATAGATTTTCTACGAATCTCCTCACTCAAGAGTGCTCCACATATGTCATCATAGACGAGTTTACCACCAGGTGCACTATTGCTAATAGCTGTGCAGAATGTATCACATGATGATGGCAGGGTGCATAACATCAATACTGCTTTCATCTCATTATCCGTATCCATTTTCTGAGCCTGTAGCTGGGAGAATATAGCATCAAACTCATTTACATGAGCAGCAACACTATCTGTGTCTTCATGCGAAGGTCATATAATTTTCTCATCAGATACACTTTATTTAATGTCGTCTCTTTTTCATATGTATTGCATAACTTCTTCCAAAGCTCCTCTGCACTTTTAGAGTCTAATACTATAAAGTAAAAATTATGTGCCAAGTGCAAGCGAATGGTAGACCTAGCCATTTCATCCAACTCATCCCAATCATCTTCATCCATGTCAGCACGCTTCTTTGAAATCCCATTTACTGGCTTCCATTGCCTCCTTTGAATTAGCACATCTTTAATCTGATTCTTTCATAGAGCAAAGTTTGTGCCATCAAATTTTCGGATCTCAAAATGGTCTTTGCCCTACAAGTTATAGCTCCTCCTCAGAACACTAGCACTAGACCCTAATCCATCGGATGTGCCTCAGACCTCTGATGCCATGATGGCAGAGAATTGAATACAATGATAATGGAGCTAGAAGAGTCCGAACACCAATGAATAAGTGTATCAAGGAGTAAATGGACCATTGTATAGTTGACTAAACCAAAAATCTAGAAACATTTTGCCAGAGTATCCTCTGCAAAATGAGCATATGACCAATGTCAAAATATCATAAAACTGCAAGTATTGACATATTTTCCTGCATAGTGAATCACTGACTCCACTGCATATAACCAGTTACCCAACAGAAGCCAACTAGGCTTATCGAGCACCTACAAACAACTATCATACATCTCTTATGGCGAGGCTGGGTAAGTCTTCCACCTGCATCACGAAAGAGACCCCGACATTTGGGTGTCTCCCAGTTAAGAAAACCTCATGACCACGACCCTCTTTATCAAATGTAAAAGGCTTTATGCAAAGAACGTAACCGCTATATCAATGACCACATGGACGTACATAATCGGTATTTACAGAAGCGTACATGGTGTGTATGTCCTCAATATATGTAGCAAAATGACACTAAAAGGCTGAATACACAGCCCAAAAACTAGCCAATAACACCTGCAAGTGTCTATCAACTCTGATGTTTTAGGCTCAAAAAACATGCATAAATTTTGCAATAGCCGCTTCCACCAAAACTGAAACCTTTCAAGAAACCTGTGGTTTTACAAGTGTGGCTGAAAATAGCCCCAACGGTTGGTATTTATTGTCGGAAAATTACAAAGAACACTCTTCTTGAGGTTCTTGAATGTGTGTGAAGAGAACTATGTGCAGAAGTACTCCAAAATGGCTCCAAAAGACACCCCAAAAATGCTTCCAAAATAGGCTTTGAAAGCAAAGGATGAAGCGACCAAAACATGTTCAAGGTAATTTCAACCTTAGTCTTTCCCCTTCTTCAGACACCACAAGAGTGTAGCTTAGTGGCAAGAGATTATCACAGTTAATCAATCTCTAAGGGGAACAGTACTGGGATGGCTGACCTCTCGGGAAGTACTGGGAACCTCTATATACCTTGATCGTTGAGGTCCTTCCTCGCGCGTAGCCAACAGTGCCAATGGTGACTTCGGTGACTCAGATGACAAGGTATGCCAAGGTCTATGCCTTGGTCACCGCCTTAGTCATAAGCCTAGGAGAAAGCTTTGGGGATCCTCACTTCGCTCGCACAAAAGGAATAAACTTTTTGCCTCGAACTGCTCTGATACCAATGAAGTATTTCGATGATGATGCACCACAGTGCATTGTCCTTCTTAAGAGCTCCACGACGATACGCTCGGAGTAGAAAACTGAGCTCTTAACAACGTACAAAGGCTGCAGAATATGCAGAAAACACAATACAGAGGGAGCACAAAGACAGACTTCTTAGGTCTTACAATATGCGGTCGAACTTACAGTCCGTGACTGACCAGGCCACTATATGTTTTATTAAAGAACATATACAGAGAAGTGTCTAGTGGCCATTTTGCCTTTCATATGGACACTAACCGTAACAAAAAGGTGCCCATGATCTTCGGCTTCGGTCTTCAGTCAACCTTCCATTTCTTTATGTCTTCGGTCTTCAATCAAAGCTTCTCTTCAAGTCTTCTCGGCAATAGCTTTTCTTCTCTTTACGTCAATAGTCCGCAATCACTTCATATAATCTCTGAAGAAATCATCAATCGCAACCTGCAAAGGCGATCCGCAGATGAGATCCACAAGGGAATGCTTTACTTCGGTCTTCAAATCTCTTACTCTTTACTTCGTATAATCAAGAACCTCATATAATATGTCCAACAATCAACCGCAATACCAGGAGAGACATTCCACAGAAGAAACCCACGAGGTGTACTCTTTACTTCGATCTTCAATCACTTTCTTCACTTCATATAATCTCTGATATAATGAACTGCAATCTCGACTTGGAAAGAAGTTCCATAAGCAAGATCCAGGAGGGTGAGGAGTAAAATCATGTTAGTACTAAATTAAAAATAACAAGAAATACTTATTTGTATATTTATTTTTATATTTTATTTTTCATCTTGATTATATACATTTCTAAAATTTTCTATATATATCATAATGTATATCTCCATCCGCTCCTTTCGAAAAAAAAATCAACATATATGCTTTTATTTCTAAGAAACAATTGCAATAACACCCTTTGGTTTGTGCATATAGTAATTCTTACGTTATATATATTCACAATCAGTGTCCATCGTTTTCTTTATCACAATGTTATAGATTATAAGACACCAAGGTGGGCACAAAACTCCAAAACTACATGGCCTTGCTAATGATAATCATTGTGCTTTTCTATGACAAGATAAGGAGAAACGGTTATCTCCTAAATTTACGGTGACAAAGGTTTTTCAGTTTCTGTAAGCTAAGGATGCTTTCCGTTGATCACCCTTGAAATCAAGAAGAGTTGGCCAATTGAGTTCTTATTTCGTTTCTCTCAGCAAGCGTTGTCTCTTTGATCATGCGATTGGTCTTTGGATGTCTACTTCTAGAGTTATTTATTACATTCTAATGAGTATAGAAGATTTATCAAGTACATCCATTAAATTTTTATTCTACTCTTTAATCTTCATATCACCTCAAAGTCTCAAAACATATCTTTATGCAGTCTAAAAAAGAATATTTGATTTACAAATTCAACACTAAACCTTCGTGATCTCTCTCTCTCTCTCCATTTTTTGGTGGAATTCTCGATTTGTCTCTCTCTCATGAATTATCAACTCTCTCGTTCTTTCTGGGATCTTCTCGCATGTAGCCACCATAACATGCGGTGCTTTTCTCTATTCGGTGTGCAGAGGATTTCAGCGCCAGCTCATTTTCTCTCTCTCAGCATCATACAATACCTTCAGTCTCTGTGTGACTGCATGGACATCTCTCTCTCTCTAGCCTCCTTCGCGTCGATCTAATCTCCTCTCAGCTCTCTCTCTCTCTCTCGCGATTCTCTTCGAGCAGTCTGGATTAATCTGCACTATCGCCATGAATTCCTCTCTCTCTCTCTCTCTGACTTTATTTCTCTCTCTCTCTCTCTCTCTCCCATATGCCTAGGCGTCAGGCGATTCCATCTCTCCTAGTTCATATAATCTCTAATATAATGAACTATAACCTCGACCTGGAAAGAAGTTCCACAAGCAAGATCCATGGGGGTGGGGAGTAAAATCATGTTAGTACTAAATTAAAAATCAGAACTACAATATCATCGAAAAGCACCGAATTGTCACAAGAGAGCACTCAATTATCACCGGACAATACCGAACTCTCACTGAAAATCATTGAATTGTCTCCAGACAATGTTGAATTGTCACCGGACAATACTGAACTCTCACTAAAAATCACCTAATTGTCTCCAGACAATGCTGAATTATCACCGGACAATGTCGAAATACCACCAGGAACTAACATACTGTCTTCAAAAATGTACTGGACTGTCATCGGAACACACCGGATTATCAACACATTCTATTGAACTGCTTCTACACAACACCGAACTGCCACCGAAATTGCCACTCGCGTGTTGAATTGAACCTTCTACGATTGAACTTGATTGTTCTTCACTTCTACCACCAGAGGGTGTTCCTAAAAAATTTGGAACTACCCAAGGATGTGGATCACTTCAATATTTGGGATAAGATTCACCAGAACATGTTATCGGTTTATATCAAAAGATTCGTTTTCGAGCCTTAACCTTGTTTTTCAACTGGCTACTCCATTTTCCACAGACGGCCCTAGTGTTAAACTTTTATTGTTTAATCTATTATTATTATTGGGTTCTTGGGATGGTTAGGGGTCTATAAAAACACAAGCCTTGTTGGTATTTTTCCAAATCTATAGATTTCGCGTATACTATTTCATAGACTTGACACGATTAACCCGTAACTACTTTCTATCTACGTATTACAACATACTTCAGCACAAAGTAGTTAACTGCGCAGTACAATGTTCTTCACCATCACGTATATATCCACACAGTTCATCACATCACTGGAACATCAATTAACTTAAGACTTCATCGAACTTGATGTAATGCCGAACTTAGTTAATAGAGAGATAACAACTCAGAGTAATCAAACACTACACTGCGATCCACTTTCGACATTCGCCCAGACTCACAGTCCCCTGACACACCTTCTATTTTCATGTATGCTTCCTTTATTAATCAAAGAATACAATTAATGCGCTACGCCTTTTCGGTATGAGTGCGACTTTTCAGGGTTTCATATTACATTCCGGCGGCTCACATATCAATGGAAAAGGTGAGGAACATGACTACTTCTAATCCCTTCTTTTGTTATCCTAGAAAACATAAAAGAGTTTTAGGTAATCAAATCATCCATTTACTTATGTAATCAATTTAGTTATATATTATAAACCTAACTACTATAATCAATATGAACTTAAAAAAACACACACACATACACATTCTTAATAAACACATACATGCACTAGACATACACATTGCATGCCCTTCATTATCATCCTATACATACCAAATATACATAATAACATATACACTAATCATTCACATCATTCATCTCAAAACATATATAATATACTTAATGCATATGCATGACATAAATTTAATGAAAGTAAAATGTACATAAAAATACAATAACACTTAATATATGAAAATAAAATATATAAGATAAAATTAAAAAGTAATATATTTTATGAACCTAAATAATTTACTATTAAAAATACACACATACACATAGACATAAGAATAAAACATATATAATATATATAAAATAAAATATATGAAATATATAAACATAAATTAAAATAAAAAAGAAAAGAAATACAATAAATCTCTCTCTCTCTCTCTCTCTCTCTCTCTCTCTCTCTCTCTCTCTCTTTCTCTCTCTCTCTCTCTCTGGCACCTGCGTGCGCAGCAACCGGATCAAGGAGGGAAAAAAAAGATTTAAAAGAAAATAAAAAATAAATAGTAATTATAATAAATATAATAATCTCTCTCTCTCTCTCTCTCTCTCTCTCTCTCTCTCTCTCTCTGTCTCTCTCTGCTGCGCGCAGTGCGCTGCACCACCGGTAGAACAAAGAGGGAAAAGAGAGGGAGAAGAGAGGGAGATAAAGAAAGAATAAAAAAAAAGGAAAAAAGAGAACAAAAAGAAAGAAGAAAGAAAAAGAAGAAAAACTTATCACCCCCTCCCCCTCTTTCTTTGCATCGCTTGAAACAAAAGCAAAAAGAATTTGCTTCACATTTAATGGGCTGCAAAAGTAAGAGAGATAGCCTTCTCTCTTGTCTTGCTAGAGAGGACATCATGAAAATGTGTGCACAAACAATCATAGCCTAGAGCTTAGAGTAAATGAAGTACCTACAAAATAACATGAACTCCTAGATACGACTCCCCTCCTTTTATACATATGAGTAGCCCCCCATAGCCCAGATTCTCCTAAGTTGACTCATTCATGCAGCCCACACTTACTCCACATCCATTCAACACAACTCAACCAAAAAGAAGGCGTGGAAATTTCTTCCATTTATTTTTCCAAAAAACACACAATCTCCACTTAAAAATAAATATTCACTTGTCCTTTCTTTATTTTCACACTTCTATTATGCTTTAGAGTTAAATAATTTCAACCTTTTAATTCTTTATTTACTTTAGAATTACTTAAATTTAACCTATCAATTATTAAGTTTAAATGTATTTTCCATAACCTTAATATTTAAATAATGTCAATTAATAATTAATATATTTAATTATTCATTTATATTTAAAATATTTGCTAAGGTTTTATTTAATACCCTTTTTTCTATTCATTAACTCCTTTAGAGACTCCTTCAGAGAAGAAAACCTACTTAATTAACCTCTTAACCATTGGTTTACCTTAAACTATCCTTAAACCATGTTTTTTAACCAATCAAAACCTTTTCTTTTAGCTTTAAATCTCATCCAAACCCTCAACTAACCCATAGACTAAACTTCTACCCTATAAAAAACCTTTAGATTTCTTATTTAAATCCTTAATTATCCTTGAAATTAAGCTTTTACCCTATAAAACATATTCAAATCCTATATTTGACCCTTGAATACCCTTGAATTTACTTTTAAACTTTTAATAAATCCTTAATTAATCCTTCATTCTTAATCGAATACCCACAATTACATTTGAAACTCTTTCTAAATACTTTCCATCTATGTACCGGATCCCAAATCATCAAAAATTCTTGTCCCGTAAAAATTTTAGATCAAACTCAAGTTAAAATTTCATAAATTATTAAAACTTAGTTTAATCAATTAATCTTTAATTTTTAAATAATATATTAAGAGAGATAAAATATTTCCGACATCCACCCTTACCATGCATTCATACTTTGTGCAATTAAAAAGATTAGTACAAATCTTCTAAAAAAACAAAGTAGATATAAGTCATATAAATATCATATTATATCTCTGAATCCATATTTAAACAAGAATTTATAGGAATAAACCATAAGTGTCATAGTCCTTCTGTTCATGTAACTTGCTAAGATTAAGTAACTTATCCTGCATAACAACATATACCAAAACTTTTTCATCAGTTAATAGAATTATTTGACTCCTACTTTTATTTCCTATGGTCTGACTCTCCATTCATTTCTTTTTTTTTTCATTTTTTCATTTCATTTTTTTCTTGCTTTATTACTTCATCTCAACTCAACTGTTTATTTATTTTTAACAAATCGTCCTATACCAAAATTGGGTGCGACTCCTGGACTTGTCCACCCGGCCAAGTTTATTCCACTTGTCTGCCAACTTGGCATAGCACACGACAAAAGTATGTCAGCTCTACATGAAATCGATGTCGGCTCATGGTTTTGGCCACCCGACCAGAATGAATCCACCCGCCTACCGACCCATGCAGACGCATGATAACATAAAGGTTAGGCCTGTGATGAAACTAGCATCAGCTCGTAGCCTTGATCACCTAACCAAGATTGTTCCACCTGCTTACTAGCCCATCATAGCGCACTAACTACAAACACATACATATAGGCTAAATTGGGTATGAAGGTTTATCTTTTAATTCATTTAGAGGTCAGATCTCATAAGGAATAAATAGTAAGATATAAAAATCCCACTTACTAATGGATAAAATTTTCAGCATATACATGTATTTATAATAAGTCCATCATTTCTTCTACGAGCTTCCAATTCCAAAAGTTTATATTTAACTATCTGATTTAATTCATATAAATACAAGTTTTTCATGCATCAATCATAAATATATTAGGTATTTAACATCTTAAATTCTACTTGATTTTTAAAAAACAGTTTGAACATATTTTTTTTACTCATTCAGTAATGCGGTGCATATACACAAAAAATCAAACAAAACTTTAATTAAAACTTTTTTACATGATTTAAAACAGATCTTTAATCTTCATCCGCATCTCCATCAATCTCGCCAATCTCATAATCTTCATTATTTCACTTCTTGAATAGTTTAATCCTTTTCCCTGCAATCAAATTTTGCAACAAAGAACCATCAAATTCCCTAAGTTTAAACATACCATTATCAAATACAGTTACTACTACACATGGACCAAACCATCTTTTAATTAACTTCTTCGAAGCATCATACTGTGTATCAAAAGTACTATCGTAAACTAATACCCAATCATCTATTTCTATAGTACGAGGCCTACATCTATGTTTTTTATCAAAATAGATTTTATTTTTAAGTCGTGATTCTCTAACATTTTGTACAGCTTCTTCAATCATTTTATTTCCTAGATCTAACTGCATAATCCTAACAGAAATCAGATCTTCATGAGTCCTCTCATTATTCCACGGAAGCGTCGTCCATGGAATAATCTGGGTCTGGATAGGAAAAATTAGCTTCTTATAGTACATTAGTTCTATAGGCATAAATCTTGTAGACCTAGTATACATCATCCTGTCTTCTCATAATGCAAAAGGAAGGAACCTAGGCCACTGCACTGT
This sequence comes from Ceratopteris richardii, assembly GCA_020310875.1. Lineage (NCBI taxonomy): Eukaryota > Viridiplantae > Streptophyta > Polypodiopsida > Polypodiales > Pteridaceae > Ceratopteris > Ceratopteris richardii. Next base: position 116,381,163 of record CM035429.1, on the reverse strand, counting down.
ATCACCATTACAGGCCTTAGATATTACCTTCACAATAGATGGATGACCTTGTTCAATCTTACCATCAGACTCCGGATTATAAGCAGTTGTGAGAAATAGTCGAATCCCATGCTGGTCAAAGAATTCTCTTGCCTCTCGAGCATCTAACTCACCCCTATCAGCTACTATTTTTTATATATAGCCAAATCTAGAAATAACTTCTTCTAACAAAAATCTACATATATTATAAGTAGTTTTAGTATGAAGAACTCTACCCTGTACATGATTAGCCAAATATTCTCTAGCTAATACTATATACCTCATCTTATCTAAACCGTTAGCCATGGTCACTAAATCATTTACCCACTTGTAATGAATACAATGAGGGTAAGTTGGGTGCAGAGGTTCCCTATATCTAACTGACGAATGTACCTGACAAGTAGTACAAGAACTTACAAAGTCACGTATATTCATATATATACCTGGCCACCAATAAGCTTCTCTAATTTTATCATACGTCGCATAGAAGCCTTTATGTCCTCCCAAAGGGTTTCATGCATGTCTATTATAACTCTATTTCAAAGGTTTTTATTTCCTAAAACTCGTTGCAGACATCTAATTTTTCCTTTTCCATGACGCCAAATAAAACCATCATTTAGAAAGAAATTAAATGCACATTTCCTAATGTCTTTAAACCTATTAGCTGATCAAACAGGCAATTGTTTTTAAGTGCTAAGATAATATCCTATATCATACCAAATTCCCTCGTATTCTTTTTCATTAACTTTTTCATCCATATAAATATCAAAAATATAATTAATCATATTTGATTCAGTTACACTCATGTCATCATTTTCAAACTTAGTCCTAGAAAGGATATCTGCTACAGAGTTAGTTTTCCCAGAAATATGATTTAAAATAGGATTAATAAAATTAATATAAGATATCCACCTTGACATTGCTATGTCTGGAGAAGAACAATTAGTAATCATTCCTATTAATGATACACAATCTGTTTCTATTACTACATTAGCTCCTATAAAATATTCCTTGTCAGTCTTTAACGCAATAACTAATGCGCATAATTCGTGTTTTATTTGTGGATAATGTTTTTGAGTTTCATGTAAAATTTTGGCCCCAAATCTAATAGCATATCTATTTCCCTCATTATCATCTTGTCCTATTACCCATCCTATACCTATGGGACTTGTATCTACAGTTAAAATAATTGGTTTATTATTTGAGTAATTTACACGTTTTAAAATAGGTGCATTAGAAAGTAAACTTTTTAATTTCTTCATTGCTTTAATATGAGTTTCAGTCCATTTAAATTTTCTATTTTTCCTAAGTAGATCATACAATGGATTAGCTACATGGGCATAATGCGGTATCCAAATAGCATAAAAAACACATGCTCCTGAGAAACGTCTAACCTCACTAATGTTCCTACAAGTTTCAGATAATTTATTTATAGCATCCACTTTTAGTGGATAAGGCCTACATCTATAGTATCCACATAAATGTCCTACAAGAACTTCATTAACATCAAATACTGATTTTTCTATGGAAAATATTAATCCTACTTCTTCAAATCTTTTAAGTATTTTCTCACAATCTAAAATATGATTAGATACAAACTTCCTATATCCTAAAGAATCGAATGTTTCATCTTTTTCCTTTTCTTCACAGCCTTTAATCAGAATATCATCTATAAATGGCATAGTCACATTAGGAATAAAATCATGAAGAACCATATTCATTGCATTCATCATATGGGCTACCGAGTTTGTAGCTCCTTGAGGAAGAGTGCACATATGGACTAAACCTAAAGAAGCCTTCATTGTGGTTATATCTGTACTCTCAGTAGCAAGCTGGAACTTATCATAACCAGAATATAAATCACCCATAGAATAGATAGAATGCCCAACAAAAGCTTCGGTAAATTCTCCTATAATAGGGTCGGTTCCTACATTCCTAATTGTAACTTTATTTACGGGTTATAAACCTTGGATAAATCTAAGCATACTCTTGGATTAGAGCATACTCTTGGATTAGAGCATACTCCTCAAGGGAAGAAATCAGAATAATATGGGAATTAGAATTTTGTTGAAGACATAACTCTAACTCCTCAAGAGTAGAGAAACAATGAGATGTCTCAATCACATGCTCAATGTTCTCATCATGTTCCATGATTTTGTTGTTTTTATAATTTTTTTGGGTTTTTTGGATAAAAGACTTGGACATTTGACTCTTATGAAGAAAATCTAATCTAGAATGTGGAAAACAAAGTGACAAACTATTGTACATGTTGGTTGGATGCGAGATGTCAAACCAATATCCACTGTTGTCCCGCTCAACAATGGATTCTATCCGAAATTTTGATCATATGTAGCTCCAAACATGAATCGAGGTGCACAGTCACCACAAGCATGCTCATGACCCTGAGTAACAATGGTTTCTTTCTAATTGACAATCGATTCCTAGGATGATTCACTCCTACTGTCATGACTTGAAGTGATTGCATTCCATCCTTCGACTTAAATCTAGCATAGGTAGACCCATCATCCATGGCTTTAGTTTCCATACGACTCTCACAAATAAAGGGTTGACCTAAGAGAACATAGGAGCAATTATCTTGAATAAAAAAGTGAAACTCTTCTGTGATTCCTCCTATGGATATGGGCACACTAGCACAAGCTCCATACAGGGTACCTACACCATTATCTACAGTTCTCATACGCCATCCACAATCTTTATCTATGGGCCATTGAAACTTATCATAGACTTCTCTTGAAATCACATTGATTTCAGAGCCGGAATCTACTAATGCATTTACAGTGATAGTGTTCTTATCATTTCCTATTTTAACATGCATCTCTGATGTACCTCTAGACCAAAATGTTCTTTTAAAGTGACTTTCAGGATTGTTTTCATGATTTTCATGGTCAGGTTGAATAGGTCCTAAGAAATTTTTATTAACATTTACTTCATCATCATCAAAGTCCTCTTCATCAGATTCATCAAAGTTTAAGGCTTCATTCATAGCTTGATCTTGATCTAGAGAATCTTGCATCTCAGTATCTAGATTAAGCGGAAACCTCTTCCTTTTAATTAGGCCGATAAAGTTATCTTTAAAAACAGGCTTTGCAATAGAGAAAACTTGTTCTAAAGACATAGTCACTTGACTCTTAAGCAAAATGTCATCTAAAATCTCCATAGGATCTATTTTTCTCTCAATTTCTGAAATCAAGATGGCTTTAGGTTTTCTCTTTGGTTTCTTTTGTTTTTGCTCAGGGTCTTGTTTTTGTTCATGTTCTCGTGTTTGGTCTTCAGTTTGTTTTGATTGTTCTTGTTTATCTAAAGGCTTTGGTTCTGTTTTTCTTTGCTTTGTCTTCTTCCCTTTTTGTTTCTCCTCTTGTTTTTGTTCATTGGGTTCTGATTCTTGTTTTTTATCTTTGGATTGTGATGTTTCTCCTTGCTCTATGATTGTTTCTATTCCCTCTGAGGTTTGTTTTCGAGTCACTCTTCTTTCACTAGGCTCAGCTTCATCTCTTTTTCGTTTTTCTTCTACATTGGATATGTGAGAAATAAGAGATTGATCTTCTATCGGTGACTCCCAAGCCGTTATTCTCCTAATCTCATCCCGTGCTCTTACTAAAGCCTCTATGGAAAAATCACCTTCCTTTGTGGGTTTACTTGATTCTACTTGTTGTTCATCAAGAGCTTCTAGTTTCACTCCTCTAGTTCCTACGTCCATTATGGTTATATTTTCATAATGTTTTTTCATTCCTCCCTTAACATAATTTCCTTGCAAAGGTAGCCAAGATCGATAGTCACAGATTTTCTTGTCTATGTCTATTACTAGTCGTTGCTCCTTAGCAGCCTTCAATAATTCAGAATCTCTCAAAGAGTTCTCTAACGAATCACACCAAGGACACCTACGAGGGCCACGCACAAAACCATTTTGATTTTGAGGATTTTGATTAACTTGTGGTGGGAAATTTTGAAATTGAGGATTTTGTTGATAAGGTATTGCTTGAACAGGATAATTAGGATTTTGAAAATGCAATTGATGTATTTGAGGAGCTTGGGGAGCAACATGTGGTACTTGAGGTGCAAGAGGAGCTTCCATATTATACGGTTGATGATTTTGAAAATTTTGATTTTCAGGATTTTGAAAAGCTATTTGAGAAGCTTGAGGATACAGGTTTTGATACTTTTGAGGATTTTGCACATGAGGATGAGGATTTTGCATTGAAGGATTATGCATTGGAGGAACTTGATATGCTTGAGTAGGAGCTACTTGTGGATTTTGATTGGTAGCTATAACATGTTGATTAGGCTCTTGAAAAGTCATTGGGTTCATTTGATTTTGGAAAGTTTTGGTGTAATTAGATTGTAAAGCATCTATAGTCTTGGCCAAATTGGATTGTGTAGCAATAAGACTTTCCATTTGCTTAGTAAGAATATCCACTTGAGATTGTTCAACTACACTTTTATTTGGCTCTACTTTAAAACCTTGATTAGGCTCCATCATTTGAGGAATAGGAATAGAGTCAAAAAGCATAGCATGGGATTGTTCTCTAACTTGCTCCTTAGTTTGTGGAAGGCTAGCTTGAGGAAGACTAGTTTACTCATAAAGCATGGATTGTCTTTGATGTCTATGGGCTACATCCTCTACTACTTTACGCACTTTTTGCCAATTGTCAGTAAGACCATAGTGCTTATCTGGTTCTTCTAATCGCCGTTCAACTTCCCTACGAGTTTCAGGATGAAGAAGCTTAAGAAAATTGATCACAAGATCAGGTTCCAAAGTTATCTTATCCTCATCAGGAAGTTGTTCATAGCGTCTAATATACTCATTTTGTAAGTGAGTAATAGAGCTACTAGGCTTTGGAGAATTGACCCATTGTAAGAATCCATCTCGATTATGTTGGCTATAATCTTCAAGATAGAATTCTTTGAGCATCTCCTTTCTAAAATCACTCCAAGGAAGACTATCATATTGAGTGACACGGTTTATGATAGAGCTATCAACAATTCGTTCAAAGAATGATATCAAAAGATCTTCGGGAAGACCAAAAATCATAGCTTGCTCTTCAAACAAATCTAAGTAGCTTGTGATGTTGATGCCATTGAATTTTCCCTTCTCGAGACTATTCTTTGGCCTTGTTTCTCAACAATAAGGGATTTGAATCCTTCCTCCATCTTATGTGAATAAGCAAGTGATGCACGATGCTCTGAATCTCTCATAAATGCGTTTACTTCACGACGAAGATGTGCACGATACTGTGAGAAATCCAGTGCAACACTCAAGACTGATGATGATGATATGATGAGGATGAAAAACATGAAACAAAGGATATGGATCACAACCTCCCAACAAGATCAGAAGAAAATGCCACGAAGCGTTTCACGTCGGGTTCAAATGTGGAGGTGATCGCAATCCGGGTGGATCGGGTCCGGTCGTGGCACACACAGGGTGTATGAAGCTAATGAATGTTGGAAGCTTTAAGGACATGAAAGTGAAATTAATGTTGAGTATGGAGAAGAGAGAGATGTTGAAATGATTATGGGAATAGGAATGTAGGAGTCCAAGTTAGATTTATGAACATGAATGATAAGAATGAAAGAGAACCATACATACGAATGAAATTTGGAAGGAAGAATGGTCCATTGAAGGAGCTTCTTAAACACTTCCTAATTCCAATCCATATGCATAGTCTTCTTTGGATGATATGTATGCATGACGAGAATAGATGGAACCCTTACACATAAACCAGTTTCGAAAGGAAGATTGGTCCAATATTGGAGCTTCTTATACACTTTCAGAAACTAATCAATATGTATGGGTATGTATGGATTATATGCATGCAAGTGAATTATGATGATAGAGTTTACTCACAAGCTCAAAGAAACATCCTCACTGGTTCAACGCAATATTGCGGAGCCTTCTCACACATAGAAGAAATAGAAGACATGTAAAAATACTTAAGAGGCTGAGAGAGGAGACAAGAGACAAGTGACAAGTGACATGAATTAAAAGGATTTGAATTAAGATACATGTATAAGATCGTCGTGGTACGTCAAGCTAGGCAGTCTACTGATCAAAGGTGGTTCCGACCCTCAAACCATGACAGTTCAACCGAATGTCATACGTAAGAAGGTGAGTTCCACTCCAGTGACCCTATGTATGTCTAGGCTCGTAACGTCTAACTAAAGAAGTCTAAGACTCATTAAAATCAGCTCTAACTCACTCACACGCTCCACCGAGGGTGACTCAAGATAGAGATGCTGGTTTCAAGAGCCTATCCTAGATTGGAGTTCTAACTTAAATATGAAACTAGGTACTATACTCATACTAGCTCACCTTGGATCCTCACTCGCTCAACCGAGGGTGATCGTCTCAAGGAAACCGTAAGCTAGCATGAGCCCTATGGATGCCTAATAATGATGCTCTAGGAGTTTGGAGGGGGGTTTATATAGTTTTTTGAATGAATTTGGGCCCTTGGATCTAGAGAAATCAACTCTCAACTCTAGGATCACTACTTTCGATTACAACCATTTGATTAATCAAATCAATGGCTTGGAATTGTTCTTTCTATCAAATCTAGTGTAAAGGAGTGAAATTTAGGCGCCCTCATTCTCCACCATTGGATCTGGAGATGATCTGGACCGTCGAGTCAGTGCTTACATCATTTTGGATAAGATAAGCCACTATTTTTGGAGAAAAGCTGCATTATTGATCTTTGATTGTCAAAAAAATCTTCTTTTATGGAAAAACTCGTGGATCCTCCTTGCTTTAAGCATAAGTGCATCTCCACCCTTGAATATGAGCTCATCTTGATCGTACATGGCTCAATCAGCTTTCGCCATGTGGTGGCCCTTCAACCCTTCAATTTGCTTAAACTAGAAAACTGCGGTGATCCTAAAACTGGACTTTGTACTCTTTGACCCTCCAAATAGGCTTTGATGAAGATGAAACTTTGTAGGACTATGTTTCCAAAGATCTCCTTCAGGAATATGCAGAAAAAACTCCCATCTGAATCTCCCTTGTACAAGTTTGACTACAATTAGAAGCTTGCAAGGTGGCATTAAGGTGTCTAGGAAGCTCTGATAGCCTTGAAAATTGGTACAAATATGTAGCCACATATGATCTTTATACATGCCAAACCATATGGCTAACATAAATTTCTATACAAGAATTTGTAGGGTCAAACTAGAAAAATTACATTTTTACAAAATGAACATAGCATAACAATGTGCTACAAAATCCATTTTCTGCTGCAATTTGGGCTATAGACTGCCTTTGACAATCTTTACAAGTATATGGATTTTCATCTAATTTGGTGTCAATGAAATTTTTGCCCTAATTTCCCAACTTTGACCAGCTTTGACCAGCTTTGACCGCTACCATGGACTTTCTTGATTTCTTTGAAACTTTGTATGTGACCTTCCTTTGACATCCTTGATGCATCCTAGACTTCTCGGGGAATTCCGGCTACCTTCACCAAATATGTTTTTTGTAGGCCTTCACAAGTGAGAGAGGAGAGCAAATCTCGACGACAACGGGTACAATGAATAAAGGGTTTTTCTATCCTTTCACTTCTAACATAGATATAAAGATGTATTCTTATGCAAATTGGGCTAGCGCCAAGGATGATAGGACGAGCACTTCAGGGTACCTATCCTTTGTAGGTTCAAAGCTTATATCATGGTCATTTAAGAAGCAACCAACTATGGCTTTATCTTCCACAAAAGCAAAATATAGAGGTTTGGAAAATGGAACCCAAGAAGCTATGTGACTTAAGCAATTATATGCAGATTTGGAGATACACTCTTACACTCCAATAATCTTTGGAGACAACACTAGTTCACTTCATTTGGCTGCTAATCATGTATATCATGCAATGACTAAGAACATTGAAGTGCATTATCTTTATGTAAGGGAGAAATTGCTTAGCAAGGATATTCAACTATCTTATGTATCAAGTCATTTACAATGTGCAGATATACTCACAAAGTCATTGGATGCAACAAAGATGGACAGATTCAAAATGATGATTGGTTTGTAGGAAATCAAGGAGGAATGAAGACCAAGGATGTTAGGATGGAGGTGGAGTTATTGATGCACTTAAAACCAAGCCCACCTACTTGGTTGTTTATCTCATACTTGATTTATTGACAAGGCTTCATATGATCAACCTCTTGTAAAAAGTTCTTCACATTTACCTTTGTAAAATTGGTAAACATCCACGTGGAGCTAGGAAGATCTAAAATCATGAATCATTTGGTTGTTGAGTGATGAGGGAATCTATCCTTTACTTTAGGATTCACCTTTTAGGTAGATCTTTGAATTAGAATTCAAACTTTGGCTCCAAGTAAAACTATAAGAAGAGGATCAAAAAGACCCATGTGTATCTTGAACCCATGAGATCAGTTTGAGGAAGATTCATTGTGAAGTGAGAGCCTATCTCATAGCTCACTGACCTCTCACACATTGAGGAATGTATGATTGCCAATGACATTGTATTTGTATATGACTTAATACATATATGATCATTACATTCTCATTTCACTTCTCTGTTGTAACTCCATCAGAACACTTATCTTCTCAAAGCTTGTTCTCAGCACATGATTGATCATTTTTCATGATTTAAAGAATGATGGATTTGAGATACTCTCTAGTACATGTCTATAAAATTTCATTAGCATTTCCTCTCAGGGATCACGATATATAATATAACACATCTTTGCTCATTGGTTTGTTGAGTATTGAACCCCGACATTGTCGGGATGGTCTTATGATTTGCTAAACATCTCTCTCTGTGTGTAGTTCATCATTTTTTATTAAATTACTCATGATCGATAGGTTACTAAGCTAGGTAGAGTTTCCCAAAAGGAATTAAGCCAATTGCTATTGTGCTCATAGAAGTGTTCAAAACATTGAACAAGTGTAGGAACAAAAATAACAAGTTTTTTTATCTTAGATCATTTCCAACGTATTTCTTTTGATCCATTGATTAGTGGATTATGTTCCAAGCAACATATATGATTATTTGTGATCATTAGCTAGATAAGGAGGCCCACTAAACTCTCTAGTAGTTATTCTTAGAAGTTGTGATGCAAGATCTAGCAACACCACTTCATCTCTTGAAGACTATCTACCATCTCCACCAACAGGATTGTCATTCCAAGAGACTTGCACCATTTTCATGTGTAACGATATCACATATGATCAATTCAAAAGTCCTCTAGGTGAAAATTGAGGTTTGATAAAAGGAACTGCAAAAGGTGATAAAAATCTTTGTAAAATAGGTAAAACAGGTATAGGATTTTGATATTTTAAACAACATACTTCATTAAACATTAGATTCTATTATGATCCTTGGATGTGCAAACTTTGTGAATGGACACCATTTCAAACTTTAGAGGGATCTTTACATTCATTTGAAATAAAGCTTAAACTACCCAACAATGAAACAAAAACTATTTTAGTGAATCATCATTGGACCTTGGCTAATTTGAGAGAACACTTGGTGATTATGGGGTTTGAGGGACTAACTCAATCCAAATTCAAAATACAAGGACATAAGGTGAGAAATGTTTTGTGCTTTTAAAAAAATAATCTTTCCATTATTTCTTATTTTAGTTTTATTACTTCAATTTCTTACATGTTGATTGTAGGTGGGAAGATTAAAATACAAAAAGAAAGTCCCTATAGATTTAACCGAAGATGGAACTGAACTCCCATGTCGTAGTTCTTTTGCAACCCAATAATGTCACTTTTTGGGTCCTTGTCATTGTACCTCATGGTTTTTGCATTTTCAAGAAACATGTAAAGATTAGAACAAACAATACATGTTAGATATTGTATATACCTTCTTATTTGCAATGGTAATTTCAAAACTCTTGGAATGTCAAAAGTCTATGTTCACTACTTTGAAATGTAGTTGGTCATGTTTTTTTTGTTGTATTATATTTGAAAATTTGCTTTCATGTAGAAATATCCATATTGTTTGGTGTTCTGTGCACTATTTTATCATCACAAACTCATTTTTTTCACTTTCACTATTTTATTATGTACTTTTAAAAGTGGGCCCAATCACTTTAAAAACTTGAAACTGTTATAAAAATGGGTTCTATGTGCTCATTTCTCACATTTGCACTCACAAAGAGCTAGAAAGAGCAGACAAGCCAAAAGAATTCTATGTATGCATGCAATGGCTGCTAGCACTTCCACTCCCATCAAATCTCCTCAAGATCAATTCATGGAGTTCTTGCATAATACATACTACCAAAGTCATAGAGATTTGTATGACGTAGTATGTAGAGTCCATAATCTGGAAGGGATGCTAACCATGAACTTCCACGTGCTCGAGGAGATTATGTATTTCCTAGAATTTTATATATTACGATATGCCATAGATATTCGAACATATGAGTGTAAATGGGTCCCCTTGGACCTACGCTTTTACATCCATAAAGGAGATGAGGCCTTTACAAAGTGCCTAAACCGTTTCATGGTTGTTGATGAGGATGTAGGGCACATGTTAGATGACACATTGCCATTAATTAAGCAATTAAATAAGAAGAGGAAGATGGCAAGAAAATATATATCATATGTTGCAAAAACAATATTTTATGATGAGCCCAAACCTACACCCATGGACCTACCCTATCTTGTTATTGAGGGTTTTGTAGATGACAAAAAGGAACCGTAAATAGAAGCTCTCAACTTATTAGAAGATATTGATGAAGAGAGTGAAAACATTCATAGACAATTTCCACATGGGGTAGTGGAAAAATTGAAGGAACCATAGTGCACAAAATAGTCCACCCTCCAACCTAGAGCCCTTGGAACCGACTCTACCCGAGGTAGAGAAGGAAATGTGTTTAGTGGTGCTTGTTGATGGAGAAGAATTTCTATTCTTACATGATATTGAGAAGGCATTTGGTCTACACCTCGACAAATACCTAAGTAATTTTTGCTCAATCTTGGATGTTACCATGGACAATGCTTCTAATTGAATTAAAAAAGAACCATTCCATTTGGTGATTTAGTTGTAGACACCATTGTATTTGTGTGTGAGGAGATTTTGAGTGATGCCAACCAAAATGACAGTGAAGAGGATCTGGCCACAGAAAGGGAAAGAATTTTGGAGAAGAAGACACCAACACTCCTTGTTGTGGAGAAAATTGGCATGGCTCACTCTTTCGTTCCACCAGATGCAATGGGAAGGGGAGAGGATGAAGACAGGTTTCAAGATGTAAGTTTCTAACGACATTTATGATTGACTATGTTTCATATTTGTACAGGATGTAAGTATCTAATAAGGAGTGGTGGTGACCGGGTTGCCAATGACATTGCCTCATCCTTGGCAAATTACATTGAAAAATTGTCAAAGGAAGATTTTGTAATTATCCATAAGGACTTTTCCCCTCAAGGACACTTAATGACTTGGTGTCTTAAAGCCTTGGGCAAAATTTTGTGCCTATCTACAATAATGCAAGGGAGCAACAGTGTAATTTTGGTTAGGAATTCCTTTGCCCTTACTACCCTAGGAGTTAACTTTTGAGGAAAAATATTAGGTCATATAGGAATAGCTTTGGGTCTTGGATTGACAGATCCCCATTTAATATCCCAATCAGTTTTGGCTTATCAACTTCCACTATCTTTTCAAAGAAGGGTGCATATAGTGGAGAGCCTCAAGGCCAAAAGCCAATTGTAGAAATTCATAATACCAATCATGCTTTTTTCAATTCCTATGTGCATTCAATTGTCTATTGTGCCTTTATGTTTTGCATAGTTAAATCAATGTTTTTTCAATGTTTCTTTTAAGTTGATGTTTCCTAAAGTGCTTGCAATAGTCTAAGAATGCCAAAAAAAGGCCTGCCATAGAAACACATGTATGGGCTCTACAAAACTTTTGCAGGGCCCATCCCCGCATTTCTATGCCAGACTTTTTTTTGCATTCCTAGGCCATTGCAAACACTATGGGCACAATATTGAAAGTCCATGTACATCAATTATAAGCTAAACATGGGGAACAATGTGGAAGACTCTTCTAATGTGCAATGAGTAGAGAACATTTGGACTCCTATGGGTGCATATAAACATGCATCAATTTATAAGTACATGTAAGTATACATCAAGATTATTGCTCTATTGTGCAAAGGGTTTGCATGAATTGCACCTTAGATAAGGTAAATGATATCCCCAAATTTCCATGCCATATGGTTTGATGGCCTAGAATAACCAGAAAAAGGCATGCCATAGAAACACGGGATTGGGCCCTGTGAAACTTTTGCAAGGCCCAATCCTGTGTTTCTATGGAAGGCTTTTGTTTTTCTTTTTTTTTTTGCATTCTAAGGCCGTTGCAAGCACTGTTATCACACAATAGACACCCCATGTACATGAAATATTTTTTTAACTTAATAAAATTTTTGGAAGACTAAGATACTCATGTGCAATGACAAAGAGACACTTTTTGATACTTAGGAGAAATAGACTTCAACACATGTACACTAAGAGAAAAACACTTTGGAGAGAAAATATAATAAGAAGAAGATTATATAAATCATTTGGGATATACAAAAAGTTCTCTAAACAAGAGAGTTTACAAATGTGGAGGGCTATTCCCCCTAATCCTTCTAGCTAGTTGCATATCTATTGTCACTCTCTTTGCATGGATAGCACACAGGTTAGAGTCCTCCAACATTGAGATTATATACACCTTTATAGCTTCGTGGAGTGCCTCAATGGCTATCCCTTGAATACAAAGTCCAGTACAATAGCTTTGGAGCTCTTCCTTCACAACTCTTGCAAATGACCTTCGTGGAATAAGAAGCTCCATAAACTTTTGATAATGCCGAATCTCTCCAAAGGCTTTGTTCTGCTTTCTGTGCCTTTCTGATGCTCTTGCATTTGGAGGGATTTTGATAAATGGAGGCTCTTAATGTATTAGTGTGCATGAAATCAAGCCTTACTTGGTGCTCAACCTCAAGCTTATAAATCTAATCTACTTTTGTGTTGGGATGAGGAGTTTGGATATTCTTAAAATTGTATGATGCCATTACCTAAATGTTGTTTTCAGGATCACATAATGCTTAGTAATTCATATCTCTCTCAATGGTAGAAATGATACTATGTGTCAATGTATTGGTTTCTCATAATTTTCTTAATCACAAAATCATACACATGCACACTGAAGCAAGCAACTAAGAAAACCATGCAATAAAATGCCTCTACCCTCTCTCTGTTGAATTCAAAATTAAGAGTCATACTCATGTACCACGATTCTCATGTACTTGATTGTGATTCCCTATGGGTGTAAGAGCTTCTCAAAGCCAAATTTTCCTAGGTTCCTCTACAAGAAAGCAATTATGGTCTCAATTTTTGAGCCTTCGTTTTTCATGTTCTAGAGATTTTTACAATAAACTCTAAAGCTCTTATGCCAATCAACATGTCCAAATGAGCATCAGAAGTTACTTTTCTCATAGAGAATTGCTTTGTTGGTTAGAGAAATTGTGGGCTTGTGTGTAGAATTGTACTTATTGTCTTTGAGAAGGGTCTCGTAATGATTTATAGAGAGTATGGTCTAGCACCACGTCTTGAATGATCGTTCCATGATTCAATGGAATTTTCATGTGCGTTCATTTTTCATTAAGTGATAGAGAACTTTTATGGGCAATGCATCATTTGTAAGCCAAAAATAGACAATATTTCAATCAATTCCTATAGGGAATTTCCCTAAAAATCACAGCAATCATGGTCAATCAAGAGTGAAACTTTGGCTCAAAGTTTTACTCGTCACCTCTTATGATGATTGTGCAGCTCTTAGGATATGAGAATCTTCAAAATGAACCTACAATTGACATAAATACCTCATATCATTGCTCAAGCTTTTTATGCAATGTCTCATAGTTTTGAGTTTATCTTGATGGGAGAATGTACACTATCCCTTTGCACCTTTGAAGCATAGGTGGCCTCATAACTATGCTCACCTATACTTTTGTTTGGTAAAGATGATAATTCTCTCAACTCTTGGGGATTCAACCCTAGATATTTTCCACACTCAAACTAGACTATAAGACCTTCCTAATGCAAATTATCACCCTTGAATCAGTCTCTCTTAGAATATGCAATCTTTAGAATTTCACTTCAAGACAACTTTAGAATACAATAGTAGCTTTCTAATAAACCAAAGATTACAAGAAATATATACAAATTGAGAAGGAAGATCTGTTCATCACTCAGAGCTAACTAGCTCATACAAATAGAAATTTATGAGTGAGATATGGAAACTCAGTCTAATGCAAAAAACCTCAAGAAAGCAAGGGGCTTGCTTTGAAAGGGGTCTTCTAGTTTATTCAAATCCTATGAGAGATAATCAAATGAATTCTAAGTGTTAGGGGGGCACTAGATTATGCCCTCTCAATAGACTAGGCAAGATTTCATAATTATACTTATGATTACAACATCACCCACATGTGGAAAATAATACAAGAATATGGAACTATTACAAGAATTCCCATAATCCATGATTGATAGGTATGCATAAGGCCACTAGAGATAATCGAGACCGATAGGTATGGATAACTGGACTAGAGATGATAGAGGGGATCCCACAACCCACGATCATAGGTGTGAAGCAAGATATATGGGTTAAAAGAACTCCATTGATGGGGCTGAAATAAATACAAGGAATAAATGGAAAGGATCTCGAACTATGAGATTAGAAGAAGACAAGTTAGGATGTCAAGGATACAAGACTAGAGAAGGCTAGAACAAAGGGCAAGAATAGAACGAGAATTTTAAATTGGAGAATACCTACTTACTGATCATGAATCCTTAAGCTCCCAAGACTAGCGTTGGCAAGATTGAGTATATATGTGGCCAAACATCTCCTGACCTTGATGTTATCCAATCGCATGGGTTCTGGTTGTGATTCTTCCAACATATATTGTTGAGAAACTAAGATAAAACTCTATTCTCAATCTTTAGTAGAAGTCTTCTTGTCTTGATTTCCCTCGACCAACCTATTATCACATGTAATTGGTTGATTCATGAATTCATTCAAAGTGTTTACCTTGGCCATGGTAAGCAGGAGGTCCTTGGCATTATCATGTAAGCCCCATGGAAATTGAATGATAAATTAACCCTGATTTAAATTCTTCACATCAATGGATGGACTTTGTTTGTCCTCAAAGATTAATGGTTGCAAAATTTGGGCAAGATCATCTTCATTATTCAACACATGTTCATCTTGAACTTGAGTGTCCTTGAATACTTGATTCTCACATTGGATTTTTTGCTTGATAGCCTCATATAAAGTACTTACCAAAGATATAGAGGGTAAATTATTCTTTATTTCATCTATGAGACCACTTTGAAATCAATTAACTAGATAGTCCTCTTGATATGTCGATTCTTAAAATACATTTCCAAAGTCTCATGCAAATGGTGCAACTGAGCAATCACCTTATCTTAGCATCCTCTCAAAACCCTGGATTTTTTCATATATAGCATTCAAAGTAAACTCACTATTTGTGAGTATGGATATGGAGACCCTCATTCTTGATACACACTTGATGTGGAGAGTCTTTCCAAAATTTTAAGGGAGAACTACACTGTGCTCTCTCACTAGACTAGACAAGATTTCAGAATTATACTTATGATTACAAGATCAACCACGTGGGAAAATAATAGAAGAATATGGAGGGATTCCCAAAACCTAGGACTAATAGGTATAGATAACTCAACTATAGATGATACAAGGGACCCCACAACCCACGACCATAGGTATGAAGCAAGATATCTGGATTACAAGAACTCCCTTTACGTAGATGAACTAAATACAAGGAATAAATGGAAAGGATCTCATACAATAATATTACAAAACAATAAGATAGGATTTCAAAGGTACAAGACTACACAAGACTAGAACAAAGGACAAGACTAGAATGGGAATTGGAACTTCGAGAGTACTTGGTGATCATGAATTCTTGAGCTCCTAACATTGGCATTGGTAAGATTGAGTATATATGTGGCCAACCGTGCCTTATATTGGTTTTCAAGGGTGGTTCATCAATGAGAGTTACAAATTGATCATCCATGATGTCATCAACTCAGAACAAGAACTGAGAGTGTCAAAATTAGGCAAATAGATAGTCAATCTTAGGGTTTTGGCATGTTTCAAATGCAATGATAGGATAAGTTTCTTCAAATTATTAAACAAACATGTGATATATAATTACATATAGAATCTTATGTTTAGGATGGTTTCCTTTGTGTCCAAAACACTAAGTACATTGTGTGTATATAAGATTTTGAAAAGATTCCCTAAATGATAGGGAGCTCTTTTCTTAAATTGTAGGCATTATCACACCTAAGTGTGATAGCTGATAATAGAATATAATGAGGGGGTTTCAAATTTAGACTTAAGTGTGTGTTCTCTTTCTTGACTTCTTGGTTCACACTGCGGCAAGTGCCATCCATTAAAAGGTCTAAGATCCTAAGGTTGGAGCTTGAATTTCAACTCTAACCCTCAAGCTTCAACCTCAAAGTCTTCAACCTAGCTCCATCATTCCAATGCCTCTTTTGGAACTTTTAAGCTTGTTTGAGTCCAATACGTTTTTGAACATGTCATCACACTATTTCTTGGTACTTATGTATTCGAATTGAGCCTCCTTAGCCAACACTTTCTCCCGGATGTAGTGATAGTGCACGTTATGTTTTCACACATGATTGGAAACTAATAAACCTTAAAATTAGTTCAATCATGAGCTTCTTGAGCCACATAATCTCACATGTAACTTGTTCTAATACTATGTATTGAACTTTTGTGGAAGATAAAGCAATGGTAGGTTGCTCCTTTGCCATCCATGAAATGAACGTCTTGCCTAACATCACTGCATATCCACTTGTAATCCTCCTATCTTATTTGGATCCAACCCAATCATCATCTATATATGCTTTCACTTGAAAATCATGTTCAAATGTATAGAAAAGACCTTCATTTATGTACCCTTGAGATATATAAGTACCCGTTTAGCTACAACCAGATGTAGAGCCCTAGGTGTGCGCATGAATTGGGATAACACACCAAGAGTATATGTTAGGTCAGGCCATGTTATAATGGCATAGTTTATAGACCCCACTACTGAACTTTAAAAAAGTGCATCATGAACTTCATTACTTTCCATTGAATTCAGTTCCATGTTTACTTCCATTGGGTTGCTCAATGATTTGCACGGAGTGAGTCCATACATCTTCAATACATCCAAGATGTACTTTCTATTCATAAGCGAGATACCATTATATTTATATATGACTTCAATACCTAAAGAATATATTTGATCTTAAAGCTTTGAGATCTTGAATTTTTTCCCTCGCCTTTCTTTCACGCCTTGACACCTTCTTCATGATAACCTATAATAATCAAGCCATCTACATACACACATAAGTAGACAAAACTTTCACCTTCTCTTTTGTAGAACAATTGATGGATTTACTTTGCTTTGTTTTTATCCACAACTGATTAGGTAGTCTTAAAGCCTTTGTCTTCATGCCCTTGGGGCTTGCATTAGACCAAATAGTTTCTTCTATAACCTGCAACCATGATCACCTCAAATTTTATCTTCAAACCCTAATGTTTGATCCATGTATACTACCTCCTCCAGCTCCTAATTTAGAAAAGCATTCTTGAAAACAAGTTGATACATCTTCCAATGCTTGCTTTCTGCAATTGCAATAATTATTCCAATGGTAGTCATCTTAGCCATATGGCAAAAGGACTTTTCATTATCTACTCCATGTGTCTGAGCAAAGCCTTTGTCCAGAGGCCTAGATTTTTACCTAGAAATGCTACCTCCAAAATGCTTCTTTACCTTATATATACATTTTTTATGAATGGCCGTCATATCCTTCTTCCTTGATATTTATCTCCAAGTTTGATTGTCTTCCAAAGCCTTGATCTCCTCTTGCATAGCCTCTTGTCATTCCCTACATGTATTGGATTCTTCAAAGCATGTGGGTTCTTCAACAACTTTACTCATATATGCATAGTGTTTAGCCATGAACCAATCATATGTAAGTCTTTCAACTAGAACCTTACCGTATCACACCTTCTTATCTCACCATTCCATTGTTTTTTGTATTCACGACTTGACCTTTGAGCTCTCCCCCTTATTTAGATTATGGTTTGCATTGACCTCAATCTAGAAGATTTCATCTTCTTCTATCTCTATAATTTTTTCATGATCCTTGCGTCACTGAGTTAGCTTAATGTAGGACTTCCTCCATTCAATGATGAGTGTTTACTCAAATCGTTTGTTC
This sequence comes from Ceratopteris richardii, assembly GCA_020310875.1. Classification (NCBI taxonomy): domain Eukaryota; kingdom Viridiplantae; phylum Streptophyta; class Polypodiopsida; order Polypodiales; family Pteridaceae; genus Ceratopteris; species Ceratopteris richardii. The sequence goes on along the minus strand of CM035429.1, from coordinate 116,362,844 downwards.
CACTAAGGACAAAGGTTTTTTCTCCTTCACTTGAGATCTTCCTTTCTTCATCTTCATTTTCTTGCATAGATACATTTGAAGAATACCAAGGTAAAATCCCATCAAATCTAACATCCTTTTATAGGTTTAGCTCCTTTGCTATGGATTAAGCATCTATACCTTTTTTCTTCAGCTACATATTCTATAGATACACATCTATCTAATCTATCATGAAATTTTCTCCTTAATTCACTTGGAATCAACACATAGCATGTACATCCAAACACTCAGTGTAATACATTTGGTTTCCTATTGTACGAAGCATTATAGGGTTTTCTAGAATGTATATTTGATGTGGGTGCTCTATTGATGATGTATATTGTAGATTATGTTGCATCAACCCAATAGCAATTAGGCATACCCATTTCCTTCATCATGTCTTAGACACTTTGTGCAATGTACCTATTCTTTCTTTCTTCTACACCATTTTGTTGTTGTGTACACGTGCATGTGATTTCTCTCATGATGCCATTTGACTCCAAGAAATCAAAGAATTTATGGGAGAAGTATTCTTTCCCTCCATCTGACCTTAAACATTTGACAAAACTATCACGTTCCTTGTCTACAATAGCTTTCAACTTGTGGAAGTAATAAAAGACATATCATTTATGCTTCATACAATAAACCCAAGTCATCCTTATGGAATCATCAATGAAGTTGCAAAGTATCTATTACCTCCAATTGAGTTGTCTTGTGTTGGCCCCCAAAGATGTGTATGAACTAGGTCAAGTGGATGATAGCTTACATAATTGCTCTTGTTGAAAGGTAACCTAGCCTACTTACCCAATTGACAAACTTCACACACAATTTTAAGATTTTCATTGTAAATATTTTTAACCCGAGCACTAAACACTTCTTTTCCATGTCCTTAAATCTCTGAGTATTGATATGTCCATACCTTTTGTGCCATTCTCATCTCCATGATAGCTTGAATAATTTCATTCTCGTTTGACGTAGATACATAATTACCATTTCCCTTGTATGATGAATTGGTCTTCCCCCTTTGATATCACTCCCTTGCATAGTGGCCATACTTGTTACATATAAAGCATCCTTCTGAGTTGTTTTTCTTGATTATTTGGTATCATTCATTCCACACATCCCAAAATATACCATCGTGCACCTTTGTTATTATCTAATGTGTGTAGCCCAAAAAGGATATAGCAGTAGTGCACATCTAGAGAGAGGGAGGTGATGATGAACTATTATATATCCATCTACATATATGATCATGGATATGAAATTTTAACTTGAATTTGATCTTAAATTTTTGTAGGACAAGAAGTTTTGATGATTTGAGATCGAGTACAAAGATGGAAAGTATTTAGAAGGAGTTTTCAAATGTAATTGTGGATATTTGATTAAGAATGAAGGGTTAATTAAGGGTTTATTTAAGGTTTGAAAGTAAATTCAAGGATCAAATATAGGATTTGAATATGTTTTATAGGGTAAAAGCTTAATTTCAAGGATAATTAAGGATTTAAATAAGAAATCTAAAGGGTTTTGATAGGGTAGAAGTTTAGGTTATGGGTTAGTTGAGGGTTTGGATGAGATTTAAAACTAAAATAAAAGGTTTTGATTGGTTAAAAAACATGGTTTAAGGGTAATTTAAGATAACCCTATGGTTAAGAGGTTAATTAAGTAGGTTTTATTCTCTGAAGGAGTCTCTGAGGGAGTCTCTGAAGGAGTTAATGAATAGGGAAAAAGGTATTAAATGAAACCTTAGCAAATATTTTAAATGTAAATGAATAATTAAATATGTCAATTAATAATTGACATTATTTAAATATTAAGGTTATGGAAAATATGTTTAAACTTCATAATTGATAGGTTAAATTTAATTAATTATAAAGTAAAGAAAGAATTGAAAGGTTGAAATTATTTAATTCTAAAGGATCATAGAAGTGTGAAAATACAAAAGGGACAAGTGAATACTTATTTTTAAGTGGATATTATGTGTTTTTTGGAAAAATAAATGGAAGAAATTTCTATGCCTTTTTTTTGGTTGAGCTGTGTTGAGTGGATGTGCAGTAAATTTGGGCTGCATGCATGACTTAACTTAGGAGAATGTGGGCTATGGGGGGCTACTCATATGTATAAAAAGTGGGGAGTCGTATCCAGGAGCTCATGTTATTTTGTGGGTACTTCATTTACTCTAAGATCTAGGCTATGATTGTTTGTGCACACATTTTCATGTTGTCCTCTCTAGCAAGAGGCGAGAGAAGGCTATCTCTCTTACTTTTGCAGCCCATTAAATGTGAAGCAAATTTTTTTTGCTTTTTTTACAATGGACTTAGAGAAAGAGGGGGGGAGTGATAAGTTTTTCTTCTTTTTCCTTCTTCTTTCTTTTTTTTCTCTTTTTTCCTTTTTTATTCTTTCTTTATCTCCCTCTCTTTTCCCTCGCTGTTTTGTCGATGGCGCAGCATGCAACACAAAGAGAGAGAGAGAGAGAGAGAGAGCGAGAGAGAGAGAGAGAGAGAGAGAGAGAGAGAGAGAGAGAGAGAGAGAGAGAGAGAGAGAGAGAGAGAGAGATTATTATATTTTTTTATTGTTATTTATTTTTTATTTTCTTTTAAATATTTTCTTTTCCCTCCTTCACCCGGCTGCTGCACACATACGCACCAAAGATAGAGAGAGAGAGAGAGAGAGAGAGAGAGAGAGAGAGAGAGACAGAGAGAGAGAGACAGAGAGAGTGAGAGAGAGAGATAGAGATTTATTTTATTTCTTTTCTTTTTTATTTTAATTTATGTTTATATATTTCATATGTTTTATTTTATATATATTATATATGTTTTATTTTTATGTCTATGTGTATGTGTGTGTTTTTAATAAGTAACGTATTTAGGTTCATAAAATATATTACATTTTAATTATATTCTATATATTTTATTTTCATATATTAAGTGTTATTGTATTTCTATGTACATTTTACTTTCATTAAATTTATGTCATGCATATGCATTAAGTATATTATATATGTTTGAGATGAATGATGTGAATGATTAGTGTATATGTTATTATGTATATTTGGTATGTATAGGATGATAATGAAGGGTATGTAATGTGTATGTCTAGTGCATGTATGTGTTTATTAAGAATGTCTATGTGTGTGTGCTTTCTTTAAGTTCATATTGATTATAGTAGTCAGGTTTATAATATATAACTAAATTGATCACATAAGTAAATGTATGATTTGATTACCTAAAACTTTTTTATGTTTTTTAGGATAACAAAAGAAGGGATTAGAAGTAGCCATGTTCCCTCACCCTTTCCATTTATAATTCCCCGAACATTTATTCCATTCTTACTTTTCCTAAACTCCTTTAATTAGACTTCTTTCTACTCATCCAACTTCTCCATTCCCAATCATTTATCCTATCTGATCATAACTTTTCATTTCCTTTTCCTATCCATTAGCCTATCTTCTTCAACCCATACTTGTTAGCTTATGACAGAAGCTTATGATAAATGCATTAGATTTAATTTATTAACATGAATGTTTGTATGCATGTTAAATGATAGTGTATGTATCCATGTTAAATGATAGTGTATGTATCCATGTTAAATGTTAGTGCTTATATGCATGTTAGGCATGTTTGCATGTATGCATGTTAGGCATGTTTGCATGTATGCATGTTAGGCATGTTTTGCATGTATACATGTGTTAGCCCAAAAAAATGGTTGATTTTGATGCACTAATCGGTTCTATTTGGCAGGAAAGTTGCTTGATTTCAGGTACTTGCATAGCAGATTTGGGGATTGATGAGAAACATGTGGAAGGTCTTGAAATGACACCTGTGCAGGATCGGGCAACAAGTAACCCAACTTCTGAATTATCAGAGAGAGACATTTTCAACACGGAAAACTCAAACAAAGCTCGTCAGTGGATTCAAGACATGATCAATACAGACCTTGAACGTAGATATAAATCAGATGACGATGATAGTGATGAACAAGATCCACTTTTTATTGAGGAAGATGATCCTAACTGGTTAGATGAGCCAGATGATGGATGGGGCTTTAAAGTTTCAGATCTTTTCAAAGAAGACTTCAGAGTCACAAATCGCAGGAAGTATGATAAGGATGATGATGATGATGTCCAGGACATTCCAAACACTGATTGGGATTTCCAGCCTCAGAATTTTAGTGCTTTAGATGTGGACTCAATGAGTTGGACACAAACAGTCTTACATGATCCTAGTCCTTTAGTTGCTCTTATATATGAACGATATGGAAAAAGAGGTCGTGAGTGCTACCATGTACTTCGTGAGTTGGAGGATGCTGCTAATCGCATGTGGAAAAGTCATGTATTGCCCCCTCGGCTCATAAAGGTGAATGCATCATTTGAGGAAGACCTTGTTGCTGCGATGGGAATCGAGGAATTCCCTACTCTCATCTTTGTTAAAGGAGGAAAATTGATACATTATCAATCTGGGTATTTAACTTCTGATGACCTCCTGCGAATCATCAGCTATTTTTACCATGGAGTTGCCAGGCCAAGCCCTTTTTCTGTTTTGTTGCCAGAAGGAAGGTGGGGCGGATCCGTTTCTCTGACGAAGAGGAGTGGCTCTGACGAGAGAACGAGAAAAGGGGGCAGGTCCGTTGGGGTGGCAGGCCTGACGAGCGCATCTTCAAAAGGGGGGGGGGGGCTGGCTTGTTCGGGGGGACGGCCACTATGCCTTTCGTGCGCATTCTGGGAGGTAATGGCAGCAGGTCGAGGAGAGATGGAATTGACAGGGGGGTCTAGGGCTGGAGAACATCTCGAGCATAGGTGACAAAGAATAGGTCGATGGATGAAGGAGAGGAATGGAGGTAGTAGGAGTTCGGCATACCAGTATAGCAGCCCGCTGAGCTGGTTTGGCAATCGCACACAAAGGATTTTCAAGTCGCACTCCCAGCTGCGAATCCTGGACACTACAAGAAGGTAGAATATACGAAAGGACCGCCTCTAGCAATCTGCAGCAGGGTCAAAATTTACTATGTTGAAGGTGCTCTCTCTCTCTCGCTCTCTGTGTTCTGCACGCACGTTAATTCTTGCGCCCGTTCACTGCTTCTCAGGCTTGGAGTATCCATTCTCCTAACATATGATTTGACATTTAACTTCTTGACCCCGTGTTACTGGGCATCTGGCAAAGTTCCCGTAATCATTGGGACTGTTGCTTTTGGGTTAGTAACGCATAGACATACAATGCTTTGCAATGCTGTTTTGGAACCTAATCTTACCTTCTGTCAGTGATCCCAAAAATTTGTGAATATAAGTTTTTCTCTGCAGTCATGATATGATAAAGGACAATGTTCCATGGTTTATGATATCTTGTTCCAACCGATCCAAATAATCAAGAAGTTGATGCTTATGTGATAGGATTGGTTTTTCTTCCAATCAGATTCTTTTACGTGAATGATTGTTCCTCCTATGAAAGAGTGCTGATATTATGAGAGTGTTTTGCAGCAGTATTTATGACATAGAGAAAATGTTGAATGGTATATGATTTATTGTTACTGCCAAAACGTTTTTTGCATAAGGATTTCATGTTCATACGGCAAGAGTGTGAAGTTGCCCATTCTGTGCTAGTATTTTTTTAAAAAGTTAGATTATTTGACATGAATGGTTGCCTCCTCTGAGCGAGCATGCAACAATACCAAAGCTTATATTCAAGTAAATTGACTTCAGACTTTGAACTTGCCCTGTAAGCTACAGATGCTCTTTGACCTTGTTCTTTTTCCTCTGTGTGCGCTTCAAAGAACATTAAAATAAAAAAAATCAGGTTTACTTTTATTCTCGTCAAAGTCATGAAACACTAATAAATGATCTTATATGTCATATTCTGGTCTCATCATCCTTGCAAGATTTCCTCGTAGACTTTTGTAGCTTCCATCCCAGTATTGGTTATGAGAAAGAGAGAGCGCTTTAAGTTTCGAAGCTCTGATTCTCTGACTTGTTTGGAAAATTATGGAAGACAATGTTTTTATGCTTTAACGAAGTGTCTTGTTCGCATTGAAAAAAAATCGGGCTATACTTGTAGCACATTCCACGTACGTATTCAACTTAATATTGCTACATATGCTAATTCATTTATTATATTGCATATGAGAGAGAGAGAGAGTGATAGAGAGAAAGTGAGAAGGAGGAAGCGAGAGGAAGTGAGTGTGTGGGCACAAATAGAGGTATCCAAGTATGTGTGAAGATGCATGTGTGAATGCATAGATGAGTGTACGGGTGTATGTGGGAGCAAAAGCAAGTGAGAAGGTAGGAGTGTGTATGCAAGACTGAAAGAGAGAGTGAGGAACTAAGTGGATTTGGAAGGTGTAAGGAGAGAGGGAGGTCGCGAGAGGTAAACACTAGAGTTGGATCTCCATTTGTACATGTGTTCTCCATCTACTCCACCGATACATTGGAACTAAATTGCAGACTTAGTGCAATCAAATCTTCTCTAACACCAGAAAACTTGGGCAAAATACCCTTTTGTATGCATCTGTTCCTCGGGCTCGGAACCCTATTCATTTTGGTATGATTGCTGGGAACCATATGAGCTAGTGCATAGACATAGGAAGGATCCAATTCGAGATAATTGTGGGCTCTAAGTAATCCAATTGGACCGATTGCGAGGGGTTTGCGCAAAATAAAGGCTTCCATAATCACTTTTTCCGTGGCCGTTAGAGCCTATTCATTTGGTGTGTCTGCCGGGAATAGCTTGGTACGTCTCTATAAGAGAGTGCCATAGGTTTGCCTAGCGCCACAGGTTGGCCGAGCTTGCGGACCCCAAGATCTAGTACATGAGCGAGGGGAGCTCATCGTCAGTAGCAACACAAACTCAAAGAGAGGAACGCACTCAGAGAAGAGCCCTTGAAAGAGAAAGAAGAAGGTGGGAACTGCCAGGTGAGTGGACCTCGATTGGTTCAAAGAAATCGGTCAAAAACGTGTACTCCCGTAGGAGGGTCGCAAATCAAGTACGACAATTTGAAGGAGGGATCCTGAAGCCACGTGCGCTAAATTTTTGGGATCGAAGTGATATTGATATCACACCTCTGTTCGAAATGGCTCAGCGGATTTCAGTTCACTTGGGGGACTTCACCAAGTTTTCAAGTACTTGGGACGAAGATCCGGATAGCTTTATCCAGCTGTTTGAGGTCACCTGTGAGGCCAATGATGTAGTTGACCAGGACCAAAGGTTGAGAATTTTTCCGGCTATTCTCCGTGATGAGGCAGCCAATTGGTATGGGAATTTGACACCACAAGAGCGTGGAACTTATCAAATGCTCAAGGAAGCCTTCTTGGCAAAGTTTCGACGACAAGGCTTCCAAGATAGATTGGCCCAACAAATGGATTATTTGTGACAAGGAGTCAATGAGAGCATCGACAACTATATTCAGAGAATGGAAACATTAGTAAGAAAGATGGGCGTGAATGCCCCGAATGATGAGACATTGAAACGTAGATTCATTTCAGGATTGCGAGATCCTACGGCACAGCAGCACATCAGCCTGACAAAACCGGCAACTTTAATGGATGCTAAAGAGCAAGCGAGGCTTTGGGAGGAAGTGCAATTATGCCAACAAAGGAAGATGGAGCTCTTATACGAGCCTATGGGAGGCCCAGGAAACATACCAATGAAAGATCCTGGCCAAGTAAGTCCCGCATTGACAACTCCAGCTTTTGTAGCTGCCACTAGCACGCCAGGCGAGGTAAAGCCTGCGCTAACCGAAGAACGAATATTGGAATTGGTCACGCAAGCTATTAAAGCTTCCACGATAACTCAAGAGACGTACACAGTAAAACCAGAGGTCACAACAAACCCGAATCAAGTGTTTCGATCGAATACATGGTGTGGAAAGTGCCATGGTTATGGCCATTTGGCTTCAGAATGCCCCACAGTCTCGAGAGTATTCACAGATAGATCGCCACCTACGATGCGTTGTACTTTTTGTGGGAGAACAAATCACACAGAGGACCGATGTTACAACAAGAGAGCCTATGAAGAAAGGACTCTGAAATCAGGAGATACAAGAGAAAGACCTTACACGGGATTGCCCGCTCAAAGTGTCCCACCTACCTCTCGTTGGGAAAACAGGCCGACTTATGGATATGGTGCTCAGGGTCAAGGAGGAGACTATCCAAGAGGAGCTCCGCGTGATCAAAGAAGAGATGGTCCAATCCAATGCTGGAGATGTCATGGCTTTGGCCATACTCAATCTAGATGTCCAAACGAAAAGAAGCCAATTGATTATACCCCGCTATGTAGGTACTGTAGTGGGGAGGGCCACTTTGATGAAGATTGTCCAAAACGAAGAGCTGCCGCCGGCAAGGAAAAAGGACCAGTAGGATCCTGGAACTATGTTGATACTCAGATGCATCCCACATCAAGAGCTCAAGAGCACGTTCCTACGATCGGAGTAGTGTTCAAGACACCGAACCCTCAAGAAGGCTCTAGCTCGTCGATGCACTTTGTGGATGCTTACGAGGCCAAGAACCCACACAAAGATCCAACTGTGGCAGTAGTCACAAGAACTCAAGAGTACTCGAAGAAGAATCCAAGAGGCGAAGGTGAAGAAGGGAGACAAGAGAGGATAGCGGAACAAGAAGAGGTAGAGGATCAAGTTAGAAGACTTGTTGAGCAGCAAGAGTTTGAGGATGGGGAAGAGGTTGAGATCCTTCCACCAGTGACCAAGGAGTTTGTGTCGGGCATAGCACCATTCCCTGAAAGATTGAAAGCTCCTAAAATTAGAAAGGAAAAACAAAGTTCGAAAGAAGTAGATATTGTAAAGTTACTCGCTGACACTGAAGTCACGCTGGACATTGGCACATTGCTAAAATGTTCGCCTGTTTATAGGAAACAATTCTATAACGAATATATAAAGAAGCCAAGGAAAGCTCGAGACAAAAATAGACAAGATAAAGATGTCCAAGGTATCATTCAAAGCATTACGATGCAAATTGATTCGAACGCTCCAGCTGTGACGGTCGAGATTAAAGGATATGCAGTCCCTGGTGCTCAGTTAGATAGTGGAGCCGCAGTCAACCTTATGATAGAGTTCATGATGAAAGCTTTGGGCCTCAACCACATGGAAGAAACGCCGATGTCCTTGAGGATGGCAGATCAAACACAAGTGAAGCCTGCGGGTCTGTTGAAGAATGTAAGCACAGTTGTGGGCGGTCTAGAGTTTAAAGTCGATTATCTGATAGTAAGACCAAGGACCTCGGAGGCTACCTTCTCGATCCTACTTGGACGGCCATGGTTGGTGCAAGCCGAATGTGTGCATGACTGGCGCACAGGTTTTATTTCGATAGGGCCAAAGTCTGATCGGATTCAGTTGCAAGTATCCCCACCCTCGAGCAACAAGAAAAAGACAATAATAGTAGATGACATGGAAAAGAAAGAAAAGGAGAAAGCAAGGCACGAGAGTGCACGAGCTAGGTTTTCCTTGAACACGGACGCCTACAAGAATCTGCTTCAAGACGGGTTCAACTTGCAGCTCTTTAAGAATCAAGACACGAAGATGGGAGAGTACCAAAATCCATTGCTCTATAACGACGATTCGGACCAGGAGTTGCTGGGATGGTTGACACATACAAGTAAATTTGATTGTTACATGTTGAGTATAGATTCAAGTAAAAACAAAGCTACTCAATCCCTGGAGAAGGGAACTTCAAAAGAAGAATCGAAACGAGAGTTAGCTCCGGCGATGGAAGTGCAACAGTTGCGAGACAGAGTTAGAATGCTAGAAGCAGAAATTCTAAAGAGAAGTCGAGAATCGGAAAAAGAAGCGAAGAGTAAGACTAAATTGTCGGAAGCCATTGCAAAAGCTGAATTGAAGAAACTAGGTTCAATTGAAAGAGAACAAGACAATGATTTACTGGCCGACCATGCACGCTTGATTGGAGAACACATTCCAATCACAGTATCATCGAGAAATAAAGATTATTCGCGAGAAGCTCAGTTGGAAAAATGGGAAGTCTTTCCAAAAAAGTTCTTGAGTATAGGGTCAGAGCTACCAGATGGAGTACGAGACTGTATTAAAACGACACTCAAAAATTTTAGCGAGGCCTTTGCATGGTCGTACAGTGATCTGAGAGGAATTGATCCCCAAATCTGCCAACATTATATAGACCTGGAAGAAGGCACACGACCAATATGTCAACGACTCAGGCGAACAAATCCAGTCTATTCGGAACTGATCAAGCTGGAATTGACCAAATTATTGGAGGCAGGATTCATATACCCCATTGCATCTAGCGAATGGGTATCACCAATTGTAGTTGTGCCGAAGAAAAATAAGAAAATCCGTATTTGCATAGATTATCGGAAGTTGAACGAGCGCACGAAGAAGGATCATTTCCCCTTGCCATTCACTGATCAAATCTTGGATAGAGTGGCTGGCCATAAGTTGTACTCATTTTTGGATGGTTTCAGTGGGTACAACCAAATCCAAATTCATGAAGAGGATCAATCCAAAACTACTTTCACGACAGAATGGGGTACGTATGCATATTGGGTGATGCCATTTGGATTATGCAATGCACCGGCCACATTCCAGAGAGCAATGATAGCTGCATATCAAGACTACCTGCAGGATTGGATGGAGATATTTCTTGATGACTTTGCAATCAGAGGCGATGATGAGAACATGATGGAGAGGATCGAAGCAATTTTAAGAAGAAGCATTGAAAAAGGCATCGCATTGAATCCTGAAAAGTGTACATTTGGAGTACGAAGAGGATTGCTTTTGGGTCATGTCATTTCCGAAAAAGGGATTGCGGTTGACGAGGACAAAGTGGAGAAAATTGGACAACTTCCCCCACCGCAAAACTTGCGACAACTCAGAGGATTTTTGGGCCATGCAAATTATTATCGACGTTTTATATTAAATTTTGCATCTATAGCGGCACCACTGACGACTCCTTTGAGAAAGGACCAACAATACCAGTGGACGGGAGAGTGTCAAGTTGCATTCGACTCGATCAAAGAGAGGTTAATAAATGCACCGATTTTGGTAGCACCTGACTGGACGAAGGAATTTCATGTACATACCGACGCTTCTCATACTGCAGTTGGAGCAGTACTATGCCAAGCCGACGAAAAGAAGATGGACCATCCTATTTACTATGCAAGTCGCAATTTGAATAGCATTGAGAGGCATTATACGACTACAGAGAAGGAATGCTTGTCGATGATCTTTGCGGTGAACAAGTATCGGCACTACTTGATGGGAAAGCATTTCACTTTTTATGTGGATCACGAAGCCCTTAAGTATATCATTAATAAACCCGAATTGTCAGGGCGACTGATGAGGTGGATGCTACTTCTCCAAGAATTCCAGTTCACAGTGGTCACCAGACCAGGCAAAGCACATATATTGGCCGACCATTTATCTCGAATTGTTAATGAGGAGCCAATCTTTGGTGTGCCCGACGATGCTCTTGATGGCCATCTATTCCAGGTTGATGCGAAAATACCTTGGTATGCCGATTTGGTGAATTTCTTATGCACTACTAAATATCCGCCAGGAGCAAGCAAGAGAGAGAAGCAAAAGCTGTTAGCATTAGCAAAGCACCATAGCATCATTGGGGGGCAACTCTATCGATATTTTGTTCATGAGAGCATTTATCAGAGGTGTCTTGAGGAAGAAGAAGCAAACCTAGTGTTGAGGGCTTTGCATGACGAACCTTGCGGTGGACATTTTGTTGGTGAATTGACGGCAAGAAAGATTTTATTAGCAGGGTATTGGTGGCCAACCTTATTCAAGGACTCACATACATATTGTAAGAAGTGTGACAAATGCCAACGAATGGGAAAACCCACATTATCACATGCTGCTCCTCTTACGCCGGTGTTGGCTCTTAAGCCGTTTGAGAAATGGGGAATTGATTTTGTGGGGCCTATTGATCCTCCTTCACGACGAAGATCCAATAGGTATATCTTGGTCTGTACTGATTATGTTACTAAGTGGGTGGAAGCCAAAGCTCTGAAGACTGACCGAGCTGTTGAGGTAGCGAAATTCCTGTATGAGCAAGTTATCACTCGATTTGGATGCCCATTGGAAATAGTGGGTGATAGAGGGACACATTTTGTCAACGAGCTGATTGAAGAATTAATGGAACTCTATAAAATCAAACATAGAAAGAGCACTCCATATTATCCGAGGGCAAATGGACAAGTGGAGGTCACCAACAAAATCCTTGAACACATTCTGACAAAAAAAGTAGCTGTGCATAGGCGAGACTGGGATGAGAGACTTTTGGAAGCTTTGTGGGCGTATAGAATATCCTACCGAGTGACGACAAAGAACACTCCGTTCTCTCTAGTATATGGCGAGGAAGCCATTTTCCCTATCGAAAAAGAAGTGCCGACATTAAGAGTGGCCATCGAAGCCAGATTGGGCGAGGAAGAGTCATTAAAGGAGAGGTACATACAACTGGTGAAGCTGGAAGAAAAGAGACTTATCGCACAACAAAGTTTGGAAGCCATTCAGAAGAGACGTAAGGAAAGACATGACAAAAATCTCAAAACCTATGTGATTCAGGAAGGGGATTTGGTACTAGTCTATGATAGTAAATATTATAAATTCCCAGGAAAGTTACAGACAAGATGGGCGGGACCGTTTAAGGTGGTGGAACTCAATTCCAATGGTTCTATGCAAATTCAAGATTTAGGAGAAGAATATGCTCCCGTGAAGGTTAACGCGCTTCGAGTTAAACCATATTTCAAGTGACGTTAGGATGAGAGAAGCCAGTCAGGATCCAAACGAAGTGACGAAGTAAACTCCTTGTACATACATGTATAGTATTATATATATATGCGCATATGTGATCTATGATTTGTGTGTCATAAATATCATTCCTTGCTAGCTCAAGCATTTGGACTTCTAATATTTTTTGTGTTATGCAGAGACTGTTAGAGCCTAAGTAACAAAATGGCAGACCAAATTACGCAACTCTACTTGTACGAGTTAAGGATATATTTCTCGGACCAAACGTTCGCTCGCATGGACATATATGTCGACGACTTTGAGACGGAATACGATGTTGAGGAAGCGCATTGGCTGGTATGCTTTATAAACCAGGATTTGGGTGTTGCATTTTACATTGAGTGTTTTGAGGAATACCTAGCTCGACATGTAGGATGGGCGGGAGATCGTTACTACTATTTTGATCCCGCGAGGGAAATGCCTAACGAGGAAAATGATATCACATGGGCTTGGGCAGATGTGCTGACGCTAGGAAGTGATGACGGAGCTCCTGAAGTTGAGCCTGACTCGCCTTAGAGAAGTTGTCGAGATGCGAGTGCGATGTAAAACCACATGAGATATTCCGGAGACTCACATTCTAGGACACCTAAAGATAGGTATACGAGGGACTAAGGCATAGCTGGCTGTAGTTACCAAGTGAAAAGTTGAATCGATGAGTACATATGTAGTGTCTGTAGTTGAGAGAATGAAGTGAAGAGGTGGTTGATCTGTCAAAGGCTAGAGTGTATCTGTTTTGCATGTATGTGTGGGAAAAGTGGGAAAGTCCCTTTCTTCCTCTCCCTAATTCTCAGAACTTGGGTGGACTAATTAACTATGAAAAGAAAAACGAAGAAAAGAAAAGAAAAAAAAAGTGTGTTGTGTGATCGTACCAATGCGCTATGGTGGGCTAGTAGGTGGGTGGATTTATCCTCGCCGGGTGGTTAGGACCACGAGCCGCAGCTAGTTTCGCCATAGGCTTGGGATGTATATGTCTGTGTCTTAGCTACACGCCATAACGGGTTGGTAGGTGGGTGGAGCCATCGTGGCTGGGTAGTCACGACCACGAGCCGCATCCTACTTCGTTATGGGCTAGCTGATATATGTTATGTGTTATCATTGTGTGTTTGTGTGTTTGTGTGTTGTGCGCTGCATTGCATTGGTAGATGGGTGGAGTCAACCTGATCGGGCGGTCAGGTTCACGAGTTGCATCCAGTGTCAATGCAGGCCAACGTATGATTAAAACAAAATTTTCATATGAAGTTATTCCCCACTCCTGAGGGGGAGAGAAAGAGAGGAGAGGGCGATGATTGCCTGGAAGGGAATGTTAGTTGCTTGTGTGATTAGTATGTGTTGGCTTGCGACAGATCAGCTCACTTTGGATCAACGTTCTTGAAGGCACAGAGACTGTATATGTACTTATGGATGAAGCTTTAGCGAGGTAATGCAACGGTAGTGCTTTATAACTTGTGTGCTATATCTAAGGGTTTTTCTAGTATGTGTGACACTCCAGGGTTCTGATGTATGTCTTCACTTGTACTCAAGTTTCGATGATTTTTGTAGGATGACGATGGGGATCCTTCGGGAACGTCTAGTCATGGAATGGTTGTACATAGCGAATAGTAGGTCAATAAAAAGGGTTATGCATTTTGGGTATCTTTGCATCTCCGATTTGATTTATTTTAGTTGTTGTTGTTTATTTTGGTATTTTCTTTCTGTTTTTCGCAATGCTAGTTTCATGTGTAAGATATGGAAAGGTATGTATGTGTCGTTTTGGTTGAGACCATTTTTCGTAATGGAATGTATGAGCAAATTGATGCATGGCTGAAATGGAATTGCATATATGTGCATGTTCTTGGATCATTTTGGAAGTGACTGATTTGAATGTATTTATGAGTGATTTTTGAGCACTAATAGCTTCGATGAGTGCAGGTTCAGTGGAAATGGCGGCTCATTGGAAAGGTATGTGAACCAATTGAAAATTGACATGTTCATGGTTGTTTGAGTTTTATTGCAGCAACAGCGACTCGTCGAGGACGACTTCGCAAATAAGAAGAGGGAAGTATGTTAGCCCAAAAAAATGGTTGATTTTGATGCACTAATCGGTTCTATTTGGCAGGAAAGTTGCTTGATTTCAGGTACTTGCATAGCAGATTTGGGGATTGATGAGAAACATGTGGAAGGTCTTGAAATGACACCTGTGCAGGATCGGGCAACAAGTAACCCAACTTCTGAATTATCAGAGAGAGACATTTTCAACACGGAAAACTCAAACAAAGCTCGTTAGTGGATTCAAGACATGATCAATACAGACCTTGAACGTAGATATAAATCAGATGACGATGATAGTGATGAACAAGATCCACTTTTTATTGAGGAAGATGATCCTAACTGGTTAGATGAGCCAGATGATGGATGGGGCTTTAAAGTTTCAGATCTTTTCAAAGAAGACTTCAGAGTCACAAATCGCAGGAAGTATGATAAGGATGATGATGATGATGTCCAGGACATTCCAAACACTGATTGGGATTTCCAGCCTCAGAATTTTAGTGCTTTAGATGTGGACTCAATGAGTTGGACACAAACAGTCTTACATGATCCTAGTCCTTTAGTTGCTCTTATATATGAACGATATGGAAAAAGAGGTCGTGAGTGCTACCATGTACTTCGTGAGTTGGAGGATGCTGCTAATCGCATCTGGAAAAGTCATGTATTGCCCCCTCGGCTCATAAAGGTGAATGCATCATTTGAGGAAGACCTTGTTGCTGCGATGGGAATCGAGGAATTCCCTACTCTCATCTTTGTTAAAGGAGGAAAATTGATACATTATCAATCTGGGTATTTAACTTCTGATGACCTCCTACGAATCATCAGCTATTTTTACCATGGAGTTGCCAGGCCAAGCCCTTTTTCTGTTTTTTTGCCAGAAGGAAGGTGGGGCGGATCCGTTTCTCTGACGAAGAGGAGTGGCTCTGACGAGAGAACGAGAAAAGGGGGCAGGTCCGTTGGGGTGGCAGGCCTGACGAGCGCATCTTCAAAAGGGGGGGGGGGCTGGCTTGTTCGGGGGGACGGCCACTATGCCTTTCGTGCGCATTCTGGGAGGTAATGGCAGCAGGTCGAGGAGAGATGGAATTGACAGGGGGGTCCAGGGCTGGAGAACATCTCGAGCATAGGTGACAAAGAATAGGTCGATGGATGAAGGAGAGGAATGGAGGTAGTAGGAGTTCGGCATACCAGTATAGCAGCCCGCTGAGCTGGTTTGGCAATCGCACACAAAGGATTTTCAAGTCGCACTCCCAGCTGCGAATCTTGGACACTACAAGAAGGTAGAATATACGAAAGGACCGCCTCTAGCAATCTACAGCAGGGTCAAAATTTACTATGTTGAAGGTGCTCTCTCTCTCTCGCTCTCTGTGTTCTGCACGCACGTTAATTCTTGCGCCCGTTCACTACTTCTCAGGCTTGGAGTATCCATTCTCCTAACATATGATTTGACATTTAACTTCTTGACCCCGTGTTACTCGGCATCTGGCAAAGTTCCCGTAATCATTGGGACTATTGCTTTTGGGTTAGTAACGCATAGACATACAATGCTTTGCAATGCTGTTTTGGAACCTAATCTTACCTTCTGTCAGTGATCCTAGAAATTTGTGAATATAAGTTTTTCTCTGCAGTCATGATATGATAAAGGACAATGTTCCATGGTTTATGATATCTTGTTCCAACCGATCCAAATAATCAAGAAGTTGATGCTTATGTGATAGGAATGGTTGTGCTATGCACTACATGCTGGTTTTTCTTCCAATCAGATTCTTTTACGTGAATGATTGTTCCTCCTATGAAAGAGTGCTGATATTATGAGAGTGTTTTGCAGCAGTATTTATGACATAGAGAAAATGTTGAATGGTATATGATTTATTGTTACTGCCAAAACGTTTTTTGCATAAGGATTTCATGTTCATACGGCAAGAGTGTGAAGTTGCCCATTCTGTGCTAGTATTTTTTTAAAAAGTTAGATTATTTGACATGAATGGTTGCCTCCTCTGAGCGAGCATGCAACAATACCAAAGCTTATATTCAAGTAAATTGACTTCAGACTTTGAACTTGCCCTGTAAGCTACAGATGCTCTTTGACCTTGTTCTTTTTCCTCTGTGTGCGCTTCAAAGAACATTAAAATAAAAAAAATCAGGTTTACTTTTATTCTCGTCAAAGTCATGAAACACTAATAAATGATCTTATATGTCATATTCTGGTCTCATCATCCTTGCAAGATTTCCTCGTAGACTTTTGTAGCTTCCATCCCAGTATTGGTTATGAGAAAGAGAGAGCGCTTTAAGTTTCGAAGCTCTGATTCTCTGACTTGTTTGGAAAATTATGGAAGACAATGTTTTTATGCTTTAACGAAGTGTCTTGTTCGCATTGAAGAAAAAATCGGGCTATACTTGTAGCACATTCCACGTACGTATTCAACTTAATATTGCTACATATGCTAATTCATTTATTATATTGCATATGAGAGAGAGAGAGAGAGTGATAGAGAGAAAGTGAGAAGGAGGAAGCGAGAGGAAGTGAGTGTGTGGGCACAAATAGAGGTATCCAAGTATGTGTGAAGATGCATGTGTGAATGCATAGATGAGTGTACGGGTGTATGTGGGAGCAAAAGCAAGTGAGAAGGTAGGAGTGTGTATGCGAGACTGAAAGAGAGAGTGAGGAACTAAGTGGATTTTGAAGGTGTAAGGAGAGAGGGAGGTCGCGAGAGGTAAACACTAGAGTTGGATCTCCATTTGTACATGTGTTCTCCATCTACTCCACCGATACATTGGAACTAAATTGCAGACTTAGTGCGATCAAATCTTCTCTAACACCAGAAAACTTGGGCAAAATACCCTTTTGTATGCATCTCTTCCTCGGGCTCGGAACCCTATTCATTTTGGTATGATTGCCGGGAACCATATGAGCTAGTGCATAGACATAGGAAGGATCCAATTCGAGATAATTGTGGGCTCTAAGTAATCCAATTGGACCGATTGCGAGGGGTTTGCGCAAAATAAAGGCTTCCACAATCACTTTTTTCGTGGCCGTTAGAGCCGATTCAACATGTTAGGTATCCTTGCATGTATTCATGTTAGATGTTAGTGAATGTATGCATTACTAGTGCATGCATGTTTATGTATGTTAATATGTTAGCATGTATGCATGTATGCATGTGAGATATGTATGCATGTATGCATGTTAGGTATGTATGCATGTTTATGTATGTGAGTTATGTATATGTATGTATGTAAAGTTAGTGTATGCATGTTAGATGCATGTATGCATGTGAGATATGTTTGCATGTATGCATGTATGCATGTGAAGTGTATGCATGTATGCATGTGAGATATGTTTGCATGTATGCATGTATGCAAGTGAGATATGTATGCATGAATGCATGTTAGTATATATGTTTATGTATATGAGTTAGTGTATACGCATGTTAGATGCATGTATGCATGTGACATATGTTTGCATGTATGCATGTATGTATGTGAGATATGTATGCATGAATGCATGTTAGTATATATGTTTATGTATATGTGCTAGTGTATATGCATGTTAGATGCATGTATGCATGTGAGATATGTTTGCATGTATGCATGTATGCATGTATGCATGTGAAGTGTTATGCATGTGTATGCATGTGAAGTGTTATGTATATGTATGCATGAGAAGTTTTTTATGTATGTGAAGTTTATGCATGTGTTTATGATAGGTATATGTGTGCATAAATGAGACATGTATATTAGAATATGTACATAAGGATGAATGTATGTATAAGAAAATTAATTAACTTATATTAGCATGAGTTTTTTAAATATGTTAAGTTTTGAATATTAATACTATAAATGAGTGTTTTATATCTATGAAAGCATACTTATGGTTGTC